>APFE030347929.1:1303-30817 GCA_000404065.3 Pinus taeda
AGTGAATATATGGGAAAATGAACACATGCATTAACAGGGGAAGATAAGGAAAAATATGTACAAAACTCTTTACATGTTAACCCACAACTTCAAGTGTTTACACATGCATGTGGTGCAGCAAGATTAGGTTTGAGTTTTGATGCTTTGGGAGAGGGGTAGGGTTTGCACTTTTAGTTATTAGGGAGAAGGGAGGGTTTGTATTTTATTTATGAAATAGTATGGGAAGATAGATATGAATGCAAATATGAGTAAGAAGGGGGGAAGGGAAACAATTTACCAAGGGAAATACCTTGAAACAACACAAACCCTAGCACTCTTAAACATTAACAATGCAGTCACATGAATCGGTTTCTCTTGCACCATTTGATCTTTAAAACATGTTTATACTATCCACCAATCATAATCAGCAACCATTCCATATTTAGAACACCTACCTCAAAAGATTTGATAGCTTCGAGAGAGATTGAGCAAATTTAAAACAAGTTTTGCAAGAGACAGCTCAACGGGTCTCGCAGATCTCTCAACGGGTCTCGCACTGCCCAATGGGTCGCACCCGTTGTATTTTTGCACTGTGGAGGGGTGCTGGACGGGTCTCGCACCGCCCAACGGGTCGCACAGACCTCTCAACGGGTCTCGCACATTGGCAGCTCTGTTTGAAGGCCTTCCCAGTGTCAGAATTGAGCAAAAGTGGGCTCGTTGGAAAGGTATTTGAGTCTAATTATCATTTTACCCATTACAAAAATCATTTGACCAACCAAGCTAGGAGAAAACTTGATTTTCCCAAGGTCACTTCAGAGGTATCTTTGATTCTCCTGAGGCAACGAAATTCTTGACATTTCTCTCAAACCATGACACCTATGCAAAACATGAAAGAGGTTTTTCTTCTTTGGCATGTTATGGACAAAAACCTCTCTCAGTTTTCCAAAATTCATCTTTGAATACTCTGAAACATCATTTGAGTGAAACTTGTCCCGATGTGTGAAACAAGGAATTCTGTCGAAATGAAGCGAAATGAAGGGGACAGGGGGCTTCTAAATTCTTGGGGAAATTTTTGGGAGTGGGGAGGGATGTTAGGAAGCAGGGGAAAGTGGAATCTCAGAGATTGAGTGAGGGGAAAGGGTCCAAAAGGGAAAAAAACATGCCCAACCTAGAAAATTGCCAGGTTGTAGCTAGAAACTAGGGTTTGTAGAAAAATGAGGAATTTGGCGGATATAAGGGATGGGAAGTGTTTGATAAGGTACTTTAAGGATAGGGGAAGGTGTATGAACATCAGGAAACAAGTTTTGCCGATGATCTGACCGTCCAAGAGAAATTGCCTTCAAAACCCTAGGAGAGGGAAATGAACTTGCCAAGGCACAACTTAAGCATGAACAAGGTGTAAAATGACTCATTAGACACTGACATGATGATGACAACCCTATGAATGATGATAGACTCAGCTGAATGATGACATAGCCCGCCATTTGGACAACTTTAGAAGGAGTGAAAGCAAACCCTAGACCTAATGCCTAGTGACCAAATTTTGCTTGAAAACTCTTTGAAATGACAAAATTTGACCTTGACACTTCAAAATAACTTTGTAAGAGCATGTTTGATCACTGTAGGAAGGCTGGAAAGACTGACACTAACATAAGGTACATACCTCAACAACTCTAGAAATATGCTAGTGTACTCTTCATCCGTCATAGATCCCATCTTTAGCTCATAAAACGCTTTGCCCCATCATCATAGTACCTCTCTAATAGATATTTCTTCCTAAATAGTCTCTTGAATTCACTCCAAGTCAACTTCTCCTCATAAATATCTTTGGCGTTCTTTACATCTTCGAACTAGACATATGCTTTATCTTTAAGACTAAATGTAACTATTCTTTCCTTCATGTTCTCTGAATAAACATGCAATCTGAATAAATTGTTCATTCCATGCAACCATGCTTCTGCATATTGTGAGTTATTCATCTCTCCAACAAATATAGGTGGCTTTTCTTTCATAAACTCATCCAAAAACTATCCCTTGTCACTCCTACTATAAGGATGATAATAATGATGATCATAGTGCCTATCAGAATTAGAACCAAAATAATACATGTGTCTATCAACTCTCCTATCTGAAGTGTCCAAGGACCTTCCATATATAATCATGTCCTCTTTATCCAACCTGTGCCCACCACGAGATCTACTGCCATATGCCCCATTAGTTCTATCCTCCTACCCATAGCTAATCTGAAGTGGTCCCTGTCTCTTCAATTATGACAAACTTTGAAGGATTATTCCATTGAATTCTGCTTGTTTTTCCTGTGCCTGCATGATTTTGTCATTTGCTATTTTACAACTCCTTATTTTTTCCTTCAGGCTTCTTAGTGTGTCTGCTAAATCAGGATAATTCCCAGCACCACACTGCTCACCTGATGCATAGGGAGAGTCTGGGGAATTGTAGTCTACCATATTTTTAGTCATGTTTTTTGTTTCTCTTCCTTCAAGGTATATCATGTCAGCTAAACCAAAATATAAATAAATTGACGTACCTTATATATATAAACACAATCATATCAAAATCTATTCATTATTTCAATCATTATCCAGTCATCAATGCATGACCATACCAACTACATTCTATGACCTCATGCATGACAAATACAACCACATCAATGTAGATATATATATATAAGCATTGACATGCAAAACCAATTCATAACCAACATATAGTCATGACGACCACATACAACAACAACACCATCAACTTCCACATGGCAACATCACTACAACCATGATCAACACCATGCATATGCAACAAGAACATAGACCACACTATGAGTAACACATATGAAATTGACATAAATGCATGACCAACACATCACTCATCTAATTCAAGGGGTGAACCATGCTCTGATACCACTTTGTAACACCCTCCTCCCACATCTATCCAAGTAAGTAGACAATTGGGGTAAACATGTGACGAAGAGTCACTATCATATGATTTAACTCCCTACGTGTCAGTTAAGGAAGTGGAACTAATGAAACATACTACATAGACCTTCTAAACATACTACATAACCCCTAGGAGCCGTCCAAATCTTCCAGGTGACTAGCCCCTGAGACAAATTGACCTTTTACTACATTAAAGCCTTAGTCACTCCCATAAAATGGTCATGAGTGTGACTGAAACCCTATAGTTGCTCCTACAGCATGGGCATGGATGTGACTGGGGGCTTTCTCAAGTAGTTTTGTGCCCGTGATTTCGAATTATATGCCACTTTTTTAGATTCAGGGCTTAATTCATTACCCAGAACTCCATGAAACTTCAAAAAATGAAAGATAACATTAGAACAATGATACAAATGCAATTACTTGAACAAGGAATTGACTGGACCCCTACTAGCCATGACAAGCATTTCATCAAACATGTCACAAATATGCATTCTATGAGTTTGAACAAAATATCTAAGCATAGGGAACTCATAGTTATATGAGAATCACTAAGAAGCATTGATGCCTCATCCAAATCACTGCATTACCATCTATTATTCCATATATTCATTGTACATTCAATGGTTAACCAAAACATGATGAAAGGCATACATTTCCACTGTCATAAAACTTATTCATAACCAACGGAAATATTAAGGATATAACAACCATATAATCCATATATAAACAAGTATATTTACCCATAAAATACCAAGGATAAAGAAATATCTTATTGATGATTGCATATGCCAACCATGTATGGGACTTCCATGGGCCACCATACCATATACTAGGTTGAACTAAGTCTTTATTTCAGCTAGTCACCCCCATGCCATATTCCAAGCATGAATGTGGGATCTCATAAAACAAATCAATCAAAACCATCCAGGGCTTCTAGAGGCCAAATCACCTCAACCCTCAACTAGTGATTCCACCTCATAGTCGAACATCACTAATCATCACCAGATTGGTATCTACCAAAGTTTTCCAGGGCTCCAAAGAATTTGTTCCAACTTGTTGGGCACGGGATCCCCCAAGGGCAGTTTTGGGGATAAAATCCCATATTTTGGTCATAATTTTGTAATCCAAGTGTAAAGACTCCACATTTTGTGGTCACGGAGTGCGTAGATGTTAAAGAGTCATATGGTTGTCCATCCTTATTTTGGAAATGTAATGTCGGCTGTAGAAGATCTACCCATGGTCCACAGACCATGGGATTGTATAAATAGAGCTAAGCTCTAAGTAGTTAAAAGATAAATTGATGAAGCAATGAAGATATGATGTATGAGAGATAGCTCTAAAGTAGAAGTCTAAGTCTTGGGTCGTAGCATAGGTAGAGGCTCTACAGCTGAGTGCGCAGAGGCCTAGAAGTCTGCAGCTGAGTGCATGAACCCCTGCATGTGAGTGCGCAGGGTAGGTCGAGTCTATAATTGTTCATAATTATCAATAAAGAGAAGTATTCTAAATTTTTTTCATCTTTATTTCCTGTTTATGCATCTTGTTATATTGGGTATTAATTTCACTTATAATGCTTATATGATGCACGAATATATGTAATTGTGTTGGATAAGTGAACACAAGTAAGAACATCTATTTATGCGAAGCTAACTAAGATCTATTAAAAATATAAGTAAGACACCTACCCTGGTTTGGGAAAGATCACAGTTCACTGCCCTAGCAGCGTGAAAGTATATCAACCCCTACTTAGGGTTGCACTAAAACTTTCGCGAAGGTACTGAAGGGTGGAATAAAGGGCTAAGAAACCTGCATGAAGGTAGGTATAGCTAGAGTAAATTGACATCACATCCATCTCAAGGGTGCAGAAACTTTGTTCCAGCATCCCCCCATACTGCTTCGGGTGAGACTTTAGTTCACGCTCCCTAGGTTGATGTCGAAAGGGCCAGTAGTGTAGGGATTTATTTGTCTAACTAACACTGAACCTGGGTCAGGCCCCATCAAGCCAACAAATGGTTTCACTGCTAAGACTGGAATCTGCATAAGAGATGTGTGATGTTATATCACTAGAATCCAACTAAGAAATAAATTGAAGGCTAGTTGGATATAAGGATTCACGAGTTCACGACGAAGTAGAACAGAAACCCGAGAATGTCAAAGGAACAGTGGTTGGACTGATACCTATATACGGAAATCCACAAAATAATTTTCACCTCCTTTCCTACTGAGCTATACGAGTGGATCACAAAGCTAGCAGATAGCCAAGGAAGGTGGAAACTTGATGGTCCTATTGTGTAGACCCCGGAGCTAGTGTGAAGATTGGAAGCATCAGAGGATAATATCACGTGCACTGTCGATAATTGGCTCGATCGCATCATAGGAGGGTTGGTTACTGAATTCACGGTCGACACCTCAGTCAGCTATAGCAAGGCAGGGCGATGCTTTTTCAAAGGATTGCTAGGTAAGTAAGTAAAGTCTCTGAATACTTGGATTAAAATGTTGTTGTGTGAAAAATGGGTTATGCAACTACCTTGATGTTTGGGACTACGCGAAGCAGAAAAAGTTACAGAAATGAAGGAAATAAGGGTCCAGAATATATCCCCTTGACTTCACCTCCACGAGAGGAAAAATAAGCGATAGCAAAGGTCTCCCTATGAAGCGCTATTAAGTTGATAAGACAAGGATTCCCGCGAATACCACCTTCATGTTGGAAGCTGGAATTACACTTAAGAAAACTCGTCAACACTTAATTTTTCAACTTGGTGGATCCGTAAACTTAGAGACAAAGCACAAGAAATGCTAGAGATGGTATGAATCTTTCTAATATAAATCCCTACTTTCTTTAAATGAAAGATTGCAGAATCAAACTAAAAATAGAAAAAGGCAACTTGAACCATCAAAATAATCTAAGACTGGAACAAGGAAGAATGCATTTGCAAGAGGAAATTAAAGATAAAGGGCAATCACTCTAGCTAATTATTGTTTAACTACTGAGTGTGTGTTTTTCTCTAGCAGAGACACTTAGTAGTCTCATCAAATGGGCCCTTAAACCTGCTCCTTTAGAGATTTGCTTCTTGCACTAATATGTCTTGTACTATCACAGACTGCTTGCACTAGTGCAGGAACAAAGATTTATATAGAAGGTATAAATGGTGTCTTTACTAAAGGCTTTTTACTTCTTTCAAGGGCTTGAACTTTTCCAGGTTCAAATCACTAAGATCCCATGGAAAGAAACTTGTTCTTGCACCGGATCAGAGCTTCCTACACTTAGAATTTAATTCTTAAAATTAGTGCTTAATTATTGCAAGTGCTATTATACTGTTAAATCAAATTGCACACATAAAAATGAATGTTTCTGATCTTGACAAAGTGCAGGAATAAAGAAACAATCAATATACATTTATCTTGTCATAAGCATTGAATGAAAGAAAGAAGATTGTGGAAAGTGGACTAAGAAGGCTTGTTGCATCACACCAATGTGCACTGGTGCAGGTTCATTTCTCCTACTTGGACTAGGCGGGGAAAACCAATCGAACAAAATTGTAGAAAAGGAGATATCACACTAATGTGCACTAGTGCTTGGTTATTTCTCCTGCTTGGACTAGGCAAAGGAAAACCAATCTTAAATCAAGTGCAGGAAAGGAAATTTATCTACTTCACACAACGGATCTGCTTTCACTCAGACAGGAATGCATGTGCTTAAAATTAAATCACACTTGACAATGTAAACACACATTACAGGAAAACGGAAAATGAGGTAAACATGCTGGGTTGGCTGGGCCCTAGCAAACAAGTGTGGTTCCCTTCTAAATAAACATGTTGCTCAGTACTTTAATCAATTCATCAGCTCAAATATAGAAACACAATTTCTGAAACATGAGGTGGAGCTCCCTTTTTATTAATTCACCGAGGCAAGTACATACTTTAATGCATCGTCCAGCCCAGATTCGGGGGATAAAAAAATACAACAACTTGTTACCGCCTCTAGATGTGTCTCCGTTCTATCCAAAAAAATCTCTTAGTCCTATTTACATTCAACATTATATAAATCTTTGGCCAAAGGCCAAAATATATCATTCAACCAATTACATAACCAAATGTAGAATTTAGCTTTTTGGCCTTTAAACTTAGGTAGTTAGCAAAAGTGGTCATAGCCAATCTCCATCTTTTTTTCTTCATAGATTCAATCTTGGCTGCCTTTGGATCAATCTTGCTATTGTGGTTGAAGTTTCTCAAAACAAGGCGATTCGATCTTGGCTGCCTTTGGATCGATCTTGCTATCGTGGTTGAGCTGCTCAAAACAAGGCAGTGATCAAGGAGGTTTGATCTGCTGCAAGGATTTGTTTTGCTGGAAACGATGCAAGATCCAATCCTGCACTAGGATCAATGGTCAACTCTAACTACCGTATAAACATTGAAGATATCGATAAGTTACAAAGAGTGATTAAAAGTAAGAAATCATCTAATAAATGATTAATTAATGCTAAGTTAAATTAAAAGTATGAAAAATAAAGTTTATACAAAATATGTCACTGTGCTTGGACTGGTGCAAGATGAGGGTGTATAAGAGAGGTAAAATAGTGGTAAATGGTTATGATTTAGGAAGGAGAAAATGGAAAAAAGAGAGCAAATTAGGGGGTTAACATCCTCCCATCCGTAAGCTGTTGTGTGTCCTCACATAACTCTTTATCTTTGCAAAAAATCTTCAAAACTTTGAGCATTCCAGCTCAATCCTACTTTGGCATACTGACATCAGCCTACAATGTTTCAGACATCTTCTTTCTGATGTTCTTTAGTTTCTTTGTCACCTTTTTAAGTCGCTTGAAACATTGTGCAGCTCGGTACTTCCAAACTTTAACTTCTTTTTTCTTTTTCTGAATCTCCACAGTTAATTCTTCTTTACTCTATTCTTTATCCTCCTATGCTTTAGTTATGAGTTGTTTTAAGTTTTGCTCATGAAGCTCTAGTTCAACTACTTGAGTAGCAAGAGTTACCAAATCTTCTTTTTTTGTCTCGACAGGGGTTGTGTCTTCCTCAAGGACCTCAATATTCCTCATGGTTACATTAGGAAGTTCTTTTTCTTTTGGTTCTTCTTCTTGCACTGGTGCAGAAGGGGATTCAACATCCTATGGGGACTGTGGTTCTTTGACTACACCAGATTCTTTATTCTTTTTCCAGGGCTTTTTAATGAAATCTACCAACAAAGTGTCATCTTTGACCTCTGCAAATTTTACTGTGTCTGCAAGGACTAACGGGTTTTCTTCTTCAGGGGTCTGTGCCTGTACTGGTGGCATAAAAGGAGTTTCTTCAATAGGTGCAATAGTTGTCTTCTTATTTGGATATGGGGCCCTTTCCTGTTTTGATTTTTCAGATCATTTCCTTTTTTCACTGGTGCAAGAAGGACTCCACTTTGCATTCTTACTCGGACCCTTACTTGTGCTGGTGGGGTCCTTTGTCTCCTTTCTAGTAGCTGTCTTTTTAGGTAGCTATTTTAACAGTGCCTCCCAGGTCATGCCTTTAACTTCTAATTGTTTCTGGACCAAAATATTTATTAGGTCATGGTGATATAACTTCTTGTCAGTCTAGTCTGCCCGTCTGTCCCGCAGACCTTTGGCCATTTTTTCCAAGCTCTTAAGCAAAAAATAAGGGAAACTCATCCTCCACCAAATTTTCTGGGTGGCTTCGAAATGTTGCAACATCCTAAAATGGTACACAAAAGTACAGGAGTACCTTCCCTCACAGGTTACGAATATTTGTAGGATGAAAAGGAGGTCCTGCCACTATCCCAATAGGGCACTCCGTGGAACTCCTTCCTTCCAATCTACCTTCATCTTCCTATCAATGACAAAAGGCTGCCATCACTTACTTTCTAGTTTCTGATTTTTAAACCATTGCTCACCTATATTTTCCAAGCCTGTTGCTGCTGCTACAACCTCTTCCGTAACTTCAAATTTTAGAGGCTCAATTTTTACTCAACAATTTTTTAAACTTTTAGCAAGCTATAAGGCCACTTCGCTGCTGTGCCCATCAAAATTTTGCAAGAACTGAAGAAAGACTAAGTCTCGCAATAGTGCAAGACTATTGCAATACTCAGAAGTCTATTCTACCCTACTAAGAGACGAGGGTTCACTTCGAATAGGCGGCAATAGTCGAGAATTTACATGCAGCACCAAGAAAATTGGTTCTTATAGATAGGGATCCAACCCTCCACCATTCATTCCATCTTATCACCCATTCATTCCACTGAAATAGTCGTGGATGCACGATATCTTTGAGATCAGGCCAGATTGGTACTTGCGGCAACATTTTAGCGGCTAGGTAAGGTAATCATTATGAGTGAAGGACATCTAGGATTATGGTGGATAGGGGCAATTATATCCAAGCAATGGTTAGACACTTCCGCACTCCTTCATAATTCAAAAAAAGAACTTAGCATTCGTAACAAAATGATCATGATTCTTAACTCAAAATCACCTTGTAGTTTAAATAATTTTCTCCTAGTTAATATGATAGCACAAGTACTCATCGACTAAGTGAAAGGACTTCTTATAAACTTTCATGATGACCACTTTCCTATGACATATACTATGAAAAGAACAAATTGTACTATGTTTCTAACAGGGTGCATGCTTGCATTGGTCTGCTTGCACCGCTTAAACTATGTTATTCTGCTGGTACCATTCTGCTTGCATTATTATATAGGATGACATGCTTGCACTAGTGCAAGCATAATATCTGGAAAAATAACAGGGAATTTAAGTAAAATATAGGTTGGACTTCCAACATGCCTTCCTCAACTTATATTGGAAATTTACTTCACCCTTTCTTGATGCTTTAAAGCATATCATTTTGCTCTTTGTGCATGAGATCCTGCAATGAATTCATGAGGGAACAAAGAAGTGGGAAAAGGGAAATTTCAGAATGGGAAGGAATTTTGTTACATGGATTCCAGGAATAGTACCACAAGAGGGGATAAATAGAAGTGGGATAGGGAAAAAAATTCAAGGGTAAAGTGGGGTTTTTACGAAACAGACAGGGTAAATTCAGAAGAATATGGGAAGTTTAATCATTCTGGGATTGAAGAAGAAAATTGAGGGAATATTATGAATGTGGAATATGAAGGAAGGTAGAAAATTTTCTAAAAGGTATGCCTGCACTGGTGCAAGAAAAAATAACTGCAGCGAAAATTAAGCGTTACTTGAATAAAAATATCCATGCTAATTACCCCAATTGTATAAAGGTTGGTTCTACTGAACCTGCTTTTACTTGGTGGTTGCTAGCATATCTAAAGATCAAGCAACATTTTCTTTTTATTAGAAATTTTTTATCTTCCTACTAGAAAGCTAGTTTTCAGGTTGATCCTTCTGCAATCATGTCAACAAACTGATTTTCATAATTACAAGAAAAAAAAATTGTATTAATTTTTTTTTAAGAAGAAGAAGAATTCATGTTTTCAAAAGTTTGGTATTACCATTCACCACTACCATCCCAAATTACCATTGGACTTGCTGTGTAAAATCTTTCCTGGTAAGTGGTTGAAAATACTTCTTTAATTTGTGTCCATTTACCAAGACTACTAAATTTTGTCCATCAATAGTTTTAACTTCTACTGCTCCATTCTTGAATACTCGGATCACTTCATAAGGTCCCATTCAACGTGTATGGAATTTCCCTTTAAAATTTTTAAATATAGAATCATAAAGGAGCACCCAATCACTAGGTTGTAATTGCTTTTTCTGAATAGACTTGTCATGCCACCTTTTGCGTTGCTGTTGAATTAGTGTGTTCTGTTGAACAACATCCCTACAAAATTCATCTAACTCATCTAATTGGAGAAGATGTTGTTGTTGTGCCTAACTGAACTGCAGTTTTGAAAGTTTTGATCTAGAATTTAATCAGTAACAGAATCTGTTTGCCATATACCAGCTCATATTGGCCCGTGCTATTTCTCCAAGTGGTTTTATATGCCCACAAAGCTTCTGATAATCTTTCATCCCAGTCTTTCTGATGCATATTTATTGTCTTTGTAAGAATGGACTCAATCACTTTGTTTGTGAATTACACCTGGGAATTTGCTTGTGGGTGATATAGCATGGATTTCTTGTGCCAGATCTTGTATTGCTCCATCACACCCTGTACCAGATTAGAAATAAACTGCAGACCATTGTCAGAAAAAATTTCTCTAAGCACACCAAATCTACTAAAGATTTCAGTAAAAATAAAATCAAAACAACTTTTTCTGTAGCAAAGGAAATAGCTTTAGCTTCTACCCATTTCGTAATAAAATTTGTACAAACCAAGATATGCTTTTTACTTAATGACATTGGATTTATTGGCCCTATAAAATCAATAGCCCATTTTTCAAATGGCTCAATCATAACTTGGGGGCATAAAGGCATTTCATTGGTTTGATTAGGCTAGCCCATTCACTGACAGCTATCACATCGCCTGACATACTTTTTGGCATCCTTAAACAAGGAAGGCCAAAAGTAACCAACACGCAATACTTTATATGCAGTCTGCTTATCAGTGAAGGGGCCTCCATAAGGTTCATCATGAGAAGATTTCAATATATCAAAAACTTCCTCCTCTCTTACACACCTACGAATAATCAGATCTAGACCAGTGTAAAAGAGCTCTCCTTGAATCCAGGATTATGCAACACTTTTTTGAATAATATTCTGCTTTTCACGAGCAGACAAGTGGGGTGGTGTTTTCCCGGTAACCAAGTAATTAGAAATTTTAGTAAACCACGAAGAATCTATTGGCATAAAAAAAATATGTTCATCCGGAAAATCATCATTAACAGGAGTTGCTTCACCAGGATTATCTAATCTAGAAAGAAAATCTGCTACAACATTAGATTTTCTTGGTTTATCAACAATAGTAATATCAAATTCCTGCAACAATAGTAACCACCTATTCACTCTACCGCTAGTCAATGGTTTGTTCATCAAATATTTAATCGCGAAATGATCATTATGTACAAATACTTCATATCCTATAATATAGTGCCTGAACTTATTAATTGCAAACATTACAGCTATAAACTCTTTCTCTGTAATTGTATAATTTAATTCAGCAGAAGACAAATTCTTACTAATATAATAAATAGCATAGGATTGCTTATTTTCCTCTTGTCCTAAAGTTGTGCCAATATCCAAATCTGAAACATCAGAGTAAATGTGAAAAGGCGGGGACCAGTTAGGACCTCTCAAAATTAGTGCATGTACTAACTTTTCCTTCAATGTTTCAAAAGACTGTTGGCAAGTTGTGGTCCAAGAAAATTCACTATCCTTAGTTAGAAGTCGGAAAAGAGGGGCACCTATCTTAGAAAAATTTCAATGAATCTTCTTTAGTAACCAACATGTCCTAAAAAACCTCTTACTTCCCTTTGAGTTTTCGGTGCAGGAAGATGCAGAATGATTTCAATCTTTGCTGGATCAACATGGATACCTTTACCATAAATCAAATGGCCAAGTACCACTCCCACTTTTCAAATTAATATACATTTATTTTCACTCAAGGCGAGATGGGATCCCCGACAACGAAGAAGTACATTCTCCAGATTTTTGAGAGCTTCCTAAAAAGAATCACCAAACACAGAAAAGTCATCCATATAAATTTCTACAAATCCTAGATCAGCAAAAATGGCCAATACTGCCCTTTGAAAGGTAGCCAGGGCATTACATAAACCAAAGGGAAGCACTCTATAAGAAAATGTGCCCCATGGACATGTAAAAACAGTTTTATCCTGATCTTCGAGTGGAATCTGTATCTGGTTATAACCACTGAAGCCATCCAAAAAGGAAAAATATTTCTTTCCTGCAAGAGTATTAAGCACCTAGTTAATGAAAGGGAGAGGGAAATAATTTTGAGAGTGGCTTTGTTTAATTCTCGATAATGAATACAAATACACCATCTTCCATCTTTCTTAGGTACTAGCACTAATGGAGAGACCCACTGACTGTCAGAAATAGGATAGATAAAACCGACATCCAAGAGTTTTGTACTTCTTCCTTCACAATATCTCTTAGAGCTAGATTTATTTGCCTTTGGGGTTGTCGGACAGGTTGGGTTCCTTCCTGAATATAGATATGATGTGTACAAGTTTCAGGAGGAATACCCTTCATATCTTCATAGCCCCAAGGAAAGGTACTAAGATGGTTTTGCAACAAATTCACAAGCTGCTCTTGTTGAGATGAGTCCAAATCTAAACTAATATGCAAGGATTTACCTGGGCTAATCTCAACAAGAGGAGTATCAGGCTTAGGAGTACTCAAGGGAGTGGTCAAATGCAATGGTACAGAAGAATGAGAATCATGATTCTCTTGAAAATCTAGGCTGAAAATCTGGCTCAATGGCTCAAAATTAGGCATAGTGTCTAGATTATTTAGGAAATCTTGAATCTCATCTTCTTGTGAAGACCTAGTATAATGATGGATAAGGGAAATGGGTTGAGTCTCCTCATCACTGCTTTGATCCAACCATAAAGTATCTTGAAGGTCTTGAATGGATCTGGCAGGGGGGTATAAGGTAACCTTCTTCCTAGAATATCCATGCGAAATATACATATCACCAGAACGACATCCAATATGTGCATCACCTTTAGCAAGCCATGGTCGAACCAAAATCAAGGGATGTCCTCCTACTGGGTTCTTTGGCTGAAGAACAATGAGATCAGTAGGATATTCCCAAGAACCTAATGAGATGATCACATCTTCCAATACTCCTTCTGGCATAATTTTATATCTATTAGCTAATTCAAGCACAATGGGAGTAGGGAAAAGATGAGATAACCGATGTTGATCCATGGTTTGCTTAGTCATGAAATTAATGGCTACCCTCGGGTATATAAGAACATTAGAGACAAGGACATTACCAATATGAATTGAGACAACAAGGTTTCTGGGATCAATATATTTTTCCATAGACACACATCCCGTCATCAACTCTGCTGCCTTATCAATCAATTGAATGGTTTTGGGTTCCAATCTCTTCCTCCCAGGTTTCTTGAGACATAGTTCTTTAATAATCTTGGTACAAATGGGGACCTTTTTGATGGCTTGAAGCAAAGGTATCTTAATGAAAATATTTCGAAGCTCTGATGCTAAGCTAGTCTCAGAAATAGGCTCTCTTCTTTCCATTACTAGCCTCTCTAGGAAGGGACGTTGGTTGGAAGAAGATAGCAAGGATTTAGAGGGTAAGGGGCTGCTTAGTGATAGCTTTCAGAGAATGGTTAAGAGTTTCCTCTTCTCCTTTCTCTTCAACAATCACTCTAGGTTGCTTCTAATTTTCTAATGTTACAGTCCTTCCCGATCTTAATTGAATATCATGAACCCCAACTGGAATAGACTGGTACTCAAATGGTAAAGATGGGTTTGTTACATAGATCATTTGCACTGATTTATTATTGTTAGGATTCGGCATAGGTTGAGCAGGCAATTGAGGAGGTCAAAAAGGTGGAGGTAAAGGCAACGGTGGAGTAGACTAACTCGAAAGTTGAGGCATTAAATAAGGTGTATGTGTAGATGGATATGACTGCATAGGTGGTTGGTAGGAATATGGAGAATGAGTTGGCCCTCTCCAACCTTGTTTCCATGGTTAAGAAGGTTGCCCATGATGATATTCATTCACATACTGCCATTTTTTATTAGTGTTAAGATAAGAATATGCATGTGAATTATAACCAAAATAGTGTGGAGAGAATTCAGGAGCCATACCTGCACCTACCTGAGGCTAATTCCTTCTTGCTCCTATAACAAACAAGTATTCAACTTCAGGCTGTCCCCTTGTAAATACAACTTTAAGTCCTGGTATAGAGGGACATTTTTCTATGACATGGTCTTCTACACAAATAACACATTTATCAGTTTCTTTCAAATTAAGAGGACATTCTTTAGGAGGATGCTTGTCTCTACATTTAGGACAAAAAATACATAATGACTCTTGTTCCTTCATGAGTTTTTGTTGAAATTTTAAAGAGTCCAACTATTTGGTAACAATATTCATTATATCAATTTTCATGTTTTCCATCTTATTTTCTAGTCCAATAATCCTAGCATCAGTAGATTCGGTTTTTCTATTCCTATTTCGAGTTCCTCTACCGGATCTATACTAATTTCTTGAAAATTTCCTGCATAATTCACAAATTTGTTCAAAAGTTTGCTGAGAAATATCACCTTGTCCTCATAGATTTAAATTATTTCTAGCATTATCAGTAAGTCCTCTTAAGAACAAGGTTCTAACAGTATTGGGATCAAGCTTAAGTTTCAACCTTTGTAAAATATAAATAAATCTTTCTAGGTAGTCTTCAAGAGTTTCATCATCATCTTGTATGATTGTAAAAATATCATCCTGCATGTCCTGAGTTTTGCAATATTCTTGATATTTAGACAAGAACACTCTCTTTATCTATTCCCAAGAGGTTATAGTGTTTCCTCCTAGCCCCATAAACCAGCGTAGAGTTGAGTCCTTGAGAGTAACAGGAAATAATCTTAATTTCTGAGCATCAGTTGAATAATCATAACTTCTACATAGAATATCAAACTCGAATAGAAAAGAGTCAAGATCTTCATGAACTTTACCATGGAAATGAGGGAGAGATGATGGTGGAATATTCTTCATTTGCGCCACAGTATTAGGGTCCACAATTGGAAACACAAAAGTGGATTGTTCTCCACTTACTTGGTTTTCACCAGTCCCTTCCACATGATCTTCATGGTTTGCCATTGTTTCCCTTTTACTTGAACTGCTCTCAACAGGCTGAACAACACCTGAATTGTTGTCACCAGAATCCAGGTGGGTTGTTCTTGTGTGATGGGTTTGAGTTGCATTGGGCTTCCTGCTTACAGAAGGAAACCCAATATGAGAATTGTTTTCAGAGATCTTTCGGCCCTTATTGGGCTTTGAACCCTTACCTTTTCTAGGCATTCATTTCAAAAAAAGAAAGAAAAATAACAAACAACTTCTAATAAAAAATGTTGTCAGAAATCAATTAACACCAGTAAAATTCCTTTAAAGAATCTTTTCCAAACAATACTGCAAAAATAAAGGAAAAATTACCTTTATTGTATAATCAGAAAATTCTTACCAAATCAAATCGTCTCTCCGACAACGGCGCCAAAATGTTGGGTGCAGGAATTACACTTAAGGAAACTCCTCAACACTTAATTTGTCAACCCGGGGGATCTGTAAAATTAGAGATGAAGCACAGGTAATGCTAGAGATGGTATGAATCTTTCTAATATAAATCCCTACTTTCTTTAAAGGAAAGATTATAGAATCAAACTAAAAAGAGAAAAAGGCAACTTGAACCATCAAAATAATCTAAGACTGGAACAAGGAAGAATGCATTTGCAAGAGGGAGTTAAAGATAAAGGGAAATCACTCTAGCTAATTATTGTTTAACTATTGAGTGTGTGTTTTTCTTCAGCAGAGACACTTAGCAGTCTCATCAGATGGGCCCTTAAACCTGCTCCTTTAGAGATTTCCTTCTTGCACTAATCTGTCCTATATTATCGCAGTCTACTTGCACTAGTGCAGGAACAGAGATTTATGCAGAAGGTATAAATGGTGTCTTTACTAAAGGCTTTTTACTTCTTGCAAGGGCTTGAAATTTTCCAAGTTCAAATCACTCAGATCCCGTGGCAAGAAACTAGTTCTTGCATTAGATCAAAGCTTCCTGCTCTTCGCATTTAATTATTAAAATAAGTGCTTAATTATTGCAAGTGGTATTATACTGTTAAATCAAACTGCACACATAAAAGTGAATGTTTCTGATCTTGACAAAGTGTAGGAATAAAGAAACAATCAATATACATTTATCCTGTCATAAGTATTGAATAAAAGAAAGAAGATTGTGGAAAGTAGACTAAGAAGGCTTGCTGCATCACACCAACATGCACTGGTGCAGGTTCATTTCTCCTACTTGGACCAGGCAGGGAAAACCAATCAAACAGAATTGCAGAAAAGGAGATATCACACCAATGTGCACTGGTGCAGGGTTATTTCTCCTGCTTGGACCAGGTGGAGGAAAACCAATCTAAAATCAAGTGCAGGAAAGGAAATTTGTCTACTTCACACAACAAATTTGCTTTCACTCAGATAGGAATGCATGTGCTTAAAATTAAATCACACTTGAAAATGTAAACACGCATTACAGGAAAACAAAAAATGGGATAAACGTGCTGGGTTGGCTGCGCCCTAGCCAACTAGCACATTTTCCTCTAAATAAAAAAATTTCTCAGTACTTTAATCAATTCATCAACTCAAATACAGAAACACAATTTGTGAAACATGATGTGGAGCTCCCTTTTTATTAATTCACTTAGGCAAGTACATACATTAATACATTGTCCACCCTAGATTTGGGTGATAACAAAATACAACAACCTGTTACTACCTCTCTGGATGTGTCTCCATTTTATCCAAAAAACTCTCTTAGTCCTATTTACATTCTACATTATGTAGATCTTTGGCCAAAGGCAAAAATAGATCATGCAATTGATTACATAACCAAATGCAGAATTTAGCTTTTCAGCCTTTAAACTTAGGGAGTTAGCAAAATTGGCCGTAGCCAATCTCCAACTTTCGTTCTTCACAGATTCAATCTCGACTACCTTTGGATCGATCTTGTTGTCATGTTTGAAGTTGCTCAAAATGAGGCGATTTGATCTCGACTACCTTTGGATCGATCTTGCTGTCGTGGTTGAAGCTGATCAAAACAAGGTAGTGATCAAGGAGGTCCGGATCTGCTGCAAGGATCTGTTGTGCTGGAAATGGTGCAAGATCTGATCCTACACTAGGATCAGTGGTCATGGTAAGTACTCTAACTACCAAATAAACATTGGAGATATCGATAAGTTACAAAGAGTGATTAAAAGTAAGAAATCATGTAATAAATGATTAAATAATGCTAAGTTAAATTACAAGTATGAAAAATAAAGTTTATACGAAATATGTTGCCATGATTGGACTGGTGCAAGATGAGGGTGTATAAGAGAGGTAAAACAATGGTAAATGGTTATGATTTAGGAAGGGGAAAATGGAAAAAAGAGAGCAAATTAGGGGGCTAACACTCTACCCACACCACCTCCATCTTCACCACCATTGGATCCAACTTCATTTGTACCACCTCCACCTCCACCACGATTCTGTACGGTGAATATAGTGAAGTTGCCTTTGTTCAAAAGTTTGGGAAATGAGGACTTGGACCAATTCTAGTTCATTGTGATGGTTGTATGGGAAGCTCAAGGTGTTACATATGATCACATAAAGAAGGCAACACTAGTCAGTGATTTGCAAGATCGTGCACTAACCTGGTACATTAAATACTCCAATGATAACCTGAATGCTAGAGTAGTGGACATCCAAGCAGCACTGAATAGGGAATTTAGCAGGCCTAAATCTAAATCACAGTCGATTTTGGGACTCAAAGAGATCGTGACGCGACCAGGCGAGACACTGTGGGAATTGGATCAAAGATTGAAGTGTCAAATCTGTGAAGCCAACATGAATTTGATAGGTGGAAAACATCCTGAGTGGTTTGTGGCTTCGCTACTACCACACTTAAGGAGTGCGTTGTCACAACAAAAGATAACAACTCAGGCAGAGGACTTGGAGATTACCATGAGACTACATGAGACCCTGATGCAAGATCCTAATCTAGGGGTTCAATAAATCCACGCGCAGCTGCAGAATCTATGCCTTGAGATGAAAATTTTGAAGTAGGATAGGACAAATCGACTAGAGGAAAGTGAGAAGGTATGGTGCTTGAAATGCAAGAGTCAGGGTCATGACAAAGACCACTACCTAGTCTTTCAAAATTACCTTGCATGAGGAGGATCGATGCCTTTAAGGCCAGAAGCTCAAGCAATACCTAGCATGGCACCTGCTTTATGGTGTGCTATCTGTCAAGTAGCTGGAAAACATGCCATGGATAACTGCCTTCTACTTGTTACAGAAGTATGTGCAAACACCGCAATAGTTGTTTTGCAACTTTTGCAGATCGGTAGGACATGATGAGCATACTTGCAGGAGATATGAATTGATGATGGACAGAACTCCTGCCTACAGGTTTCAGGCCAAAATGTAGCCCCTTGAACAGAATGTAGGGATGGTGCAGATAGGATTTTAAAGGCATGGATGAGGCCGAGATGGAGGAGGACCTAGTAGGGGTCGCAGATAGTTGAGTTGCTACAATTGTGGAGGACCATGACACTATGCCCGTGATTCCACTAATCCAATGTGCCCATCGTGCAAGAATTGTACATTGTTTGATCACGAAATAGAAGATTGTCCTACGCTAATAGCTAGGATATGTGACAAAGGGGCACTACTGCCTCCCCTGACTTAGGACTTGTAGATGATGAGGTCTGAGCCATGCGAGGAAGATGCAAACATAAATATAGTGCTTCAAAGTGGAATCGTGATGGGAGATGACAAGGGGAAACAACCAGAAGATAGTACATGGGTTCACAAAGCCCTAATGAAAGAGGTTGAGTTTGATTTGGAGTGCGCTCATGAAGCATTCATGGAAGCTAAGAAAAGATTCCCTGAGGTCTCCAGTTCAAGAAGCAAGGATAAGCCTGAGCCAAAGATGGACCGCTCTATGGTTACAACTTTCCTCAAAACCTGTATGAAGTTATTGCATGACAGTAAGGCTGTAAAAGGGCTACAAGAACTCATCAATAGATGCACTAGGACTACGCCAGGTGAACCGCACATAGTATGAAAGATTGGAAAGCATAAGACAAGGACGAGGTGTGAAATGAAACTCACCGCGCAGATCGAGAATATGAAATGGACCAAGTCATTATGGATTTGGGATTAGATGCGAATGTTCTACCAAAATAGACATGGGAGGAAATGGGGAGACATATGCTAGAATGGTCTCTGATTCAGTTGAGGATGGTGAATCAGCAGAAAATCATACCCATGGGGCAGCTGCAAGGAGTGACTGTGGATATTGAGGGAGCAAGCACGTTGGCAGATTTTGAAGTAATAGAGATTGTGGATGATAGCAATCCCTACCCTGCACTCTAGGAATTGACTGGGCTATTGATATGAACAGCGTAATCAATCTAAGGAAGTGAAAGATGATCTTTGAGAAGAAATCATTACGTGTAATAATACCCCTGGATCCTACTGAAGGATCACGCTATACGAAACCAGTCCATGATTATGAGAGTGATGATGATCTGGACTGCATCTATAAGATAACAACATGAGACCAAGACTGGGTGAATCCCACTGTGGATGGAAAGATTACATGGGATTGTGAGAGTTCCTGCACTTCGGATTCCGATGAAGAAATAGAACGCTAGCAGAATCAATTACATGAAGTAACTACGGTGAATTGCAACATGATGACTTGGTCGTTGTGATATGTGTCGTAAGAGGTAAGAGATTTGCCTAGTTATGATGTTCTAAATGAGGTAGATGTCTTTTTGGATGCATTTGAAAGGGAGGTGCCAAAAAAAAAATGCTTCCAGGCCTTGGACTGGGCACTGCGTGCTACGCTTGCAAGATTGTGGGGTATGCACAAGGGAAGTTTTTATGATTGGCGTGAATATAGGAGGATGATGAGAGCATGATTTGAGAAGCCTAGGATGCAACTAACAAACAAGTAAAATGGGCAGAATGATCCATGCATGCATTTGGCCAAATGGACGCAGGCCTATGGAGAAAAGCCACAACTTAAATGGGTGTACCTATTCTGTCATACCCTGGATGTTATCCCAACGAATTGGTATATAGAAACAGAGCTCTGCCATGGGACAGGTGAATGGGATATCTTGTCTGAAGGATTCATGATGACATTTAGTTTTGAGGATGGGTTTGACGGTATCGATGAAGTGCTACAAGAGGTGAAAGCAGCCATCTTTAAGATACCGCAGGATCCTTTAGACCTAACATAGCCTGAATCAGCTACTCAGCTAAGTCGTGCACTAGAATGTTATAATGTAATTGTTGAAGAGGGAGATTAAGATTCGCGGAAGATTAACATTCCAGAAATAGAAGGCCACCGCAAGGTTCAAGGACCACAGACTAAGAACCCTAATATAACCATGCCAGTTAGAACTAAATAGGTGAACATTAGTACGGAGGCAGAACCTAAATTCACGAAGATCGGAGACTACTAGGATGACACGATAGTGGATAAGGTCGCTGAATTAATCTGTGAATATCAAGACTTATTACCTACCAATTTTACGGATTTGAAAGGAATAATGAGAGATCTAGGAGTGATGAAGATCACATTAAATCATGACGAAAAGCTAGTTAAGCAGAGGCCTTACTGCATATATCCAAAATACAAGGAGAAGGTATGCTTAGAGCTAGATAATTCAGTGTGTGGAAGAGTCTAATTGGGTAAGCCAAATGGTGGTGCAAGAGAAGAAGCAGAAGGATGAGATAAGGATATGTGTGGATCTCAGAAAATTGAATGACACTTGTGTGCATGATCCTTTCCCAACTTGGACAATGTAGGTGGACAGGAAGCATACTCCTTCACTAATGGGTTCTTTGGGTACCACCAAATCAAAATTGCATTAGAGGATAGGAGCAAGACAACCTTCGTGACTGACTAGGGTTGTTTTGAATACACTGTAATGCCGTTTGGGTTAAAGAATGTGCCTACTATCTTTTCGCGCGTGGTTGTTGCGGCATTCAAGGAATTTATTCATAAGTTCCTGGAGGTCTACTTTTATGACTGAACTATATTTAGGCTGGTTAAGCACCATGTAGCAAGCTTGCGCTTGATGTTGGGAACCTATTGGAGCATGTGGTTTGCAGACAAGGACTAATGGTAGGCCTCGCGAAGATTGTGGTGATACTGAACTTGGAAGTGCCAAGGAGTGTGAAACAACTGTGCACCACTCTAGGACATACGAGATATTACAGAAAGTTTATCAAAGGTTATGCCCAAATCACTGTGCCAATGGAAAAATTGTTGAAGAAGGATGTCTTGTTCTGTTGAAATGATGACTATAAGAAAATCCTAGATATATTGGAAGAAAATATGGTTATTGCGCCGATTCTAGCCTTCCTAAACTGGAAAAAAGAGTTTCATGTACATGTTGACATGTCATGTATAGCACTGGGGTAGTACAAACACAGGATGGTGAAAAAGTCTTGGACCACCCTATCACATTCACAAGCCACAGATTATCCAAAGGAGAGAAGAACTATTCCACCACTGAGTGCAAGGGGCTAGCTATGGTGTATGCGCTCGAAAAGTATTGACACTACTTGCTAGGAGGTCACTTTAAGATGTATAGGGATCACTCCACACTAAAGAACCTAGTCAATAAGCTTGTGTTGGGGGAGTGAATTTGCAGATGGTTCGTATTGTTCCAAGAATACGATTTTGAAGTTGTTGTGAAGCCTAGACAATTGAACGTGGGACCAAACCATCTATCGCACATCGAAATAGGGGAGGAACCTACTAATTTGGAGGAGGGATTACCTAATGCACAACTCTTTGCTTTTTGCATTGCAGATGGTCATTTTGAGGATATAATACACTTCCTAACAACATGAACTACGCCGAAAGGATACTCTGTCCAGCAAAAGAAGGAATTAGTTGTGTGCACAATAGGTTTCTCTGTCATTGATTGGCATCAATACAAGATGGGGACTGATGAGATATTGCGCCAATATGTACTTGATTTTGAACGAAGTAGCATCCTCATGGATGCTCATGGGGGCGCCACGAGAGGAAATTATGCAGGGAGAGCAACCGCGCAGAAGATTCTACGTGCAGGGTTGTGGTGGCCAACCCTTCATCAAGATTTAAAAGTATATTGCAAGGCATGTGACATATGTCAAAGAATATGTAGGCCATCACGGAGAGATGAAATGCCTTTGAATCCACAAATGACGTTGCAACCTTTTGAAGAGTGGGCAATAGATTTTGTAGGACCTATTCAGCCCCAAGGAAAGACAAGTGCAAGGTACATTATCATTATGATGGAGTAATTGACTCGTTGGGTAGAATCATAGCCGGTGAAGGATTTCACGAGCGTGACCATCGCGAAGTTTCTATTTGAGCATGTACTGACGCGATTTTGATGTCCAAAGATTTTGATGAGTGATCGGGGTACACACTTTCTAAACGAAACGATTAGTGCGCTGATGGAATAATTTCATGTGTATAACTAAAAGAGAACACCTTATCACCCACATGCTAACGGGACATTGGAGGCGTTCAACAAAATACTAGAGACTGCATTGACCAAGGTTTGCAATGTTCAGTGAAATTATTGGGAGCTACGCATACCTGCAGTATTGTGGGCTTATCAGACAACATGAAAAAGCCTAATGGGACAGACACCCCTTAGGTTTGTATACTGGGTTGAAGCAGTGATGCCTATGGAATACATCATGCCAAGTCTGTGCATAGCAGTGCTCATAGGTATGACGGATTCAGGAGCCCTGGAAGAGAGGCTCGCGTAGTTGGATGAGCTTGAAGAAGAGATATTTTTGGCTAGATTTCATCAACAAGTCCAAAAGCAACACGAAAAAGCGTGGCATGACCAACATATTAAGTTGAGCACTTTTAAGGTGAATGACTTGATGTTGTTGTATGACAGTAAGTTTGATAAATTCCCAGGGAAATTTAGAATGCATTGGCTGGGGCCCTATGTTATTAAGGAGATTACCGACGGTGGTGCAGTTCAATTGGTTAAGTTGAATGGAGATCCCTTCCTAGGAAAAGTGAACGGTAGTTGACTGAAGCCATACACAGGTGGCTCGACCATATGACTATGTGACAAAAGCATAGTCTTAGCACCCCAGGCAGCTGAAAGGAGGTGTGGGACTATAAACTACACTACCTGGGTTTGGGAGCTATGCAATTTCAGGACTGCGTGAAGTAGTGAAGTGTCAAAAGGTCTGTGATAGCACGAAGATAGATTCACTAGTGCGTAGGTCTGCTGAAAAGTGACCGTTAAAGTCACTATTCATGATTTTATGGTCGGTTTGAGGGCAAATGGAGCAGGAGAAAGACATTTAGGGCGAACTTTATGGCTTTGATTCTTGAAAATGTGCCACCAATCTAGCATTAATTGGCCGAATGTGGGGGGAACGGTCAAATTTGAATTCAAAAGGCCCTATAAATTACAGGTGGTTGTCCAGCGAAAAACACTTGACATTTTGAAAATTCAGTTGTTGCGCTATCAAGTGTGTATGGACCTTACGAATTTTAAGGCTTTGAGAGCAAGTTTAGTGTTTACAACATTCCCGAAGGAGATGCAAGACCTCCTGGCTAGAATGATGTCGACACCCAAGGAAGTCGCACAGGAAATTGCGGTAGTAGAAGCCCTAGATTGCGCTAGAGCAATAGTTGAGGTCTCTAAATCACCCAGAACACCAAGACCTAAGAAGGATAAGTAGGCTATGATCCTGGTGCGCGTCTCACCACGAAACCCGTAGAGGACCAAGCTCACCTTGCAGGAAAATGGGAAGGTCATTAATCTAGAGGCTGACGAGGAGGAATCTAAAGAAAAATTGGTGGATGAGATGGACGTGGAAATGGAAGTTGAAACCTAGGGTGCATACCGTATTACCCGGTTACCCGAATATGTTCCTCTGTGCAAGGGAAAAGCCAAGGTGTTGAAGGATATAAATGAGAGCAAGAGCTCCCTAAAAACTCTGTTGCTCCCAGATGATATTGTTTTTGAGGGGCCACACTTAGAATGAGTTCCTGTACTAAAGTTTGAAGATTGGGACCTCATGGATCATGGAATTTACTACATTTAGTGAATAAGTAGCTAATGCGCTGATGGATTGACACAATGGCTGGAATGATTGAATTAGAGACATGCACATGGCTCAAGGGTGTAGTGAAAGCCAGGTTGCTAAACTTGCTCGGGGTGCCATATTTCCACTGCGCCCCAGTGGACGTCTTCGTCATTAGGCAACTGCTCTGCTTGGTGCATGATGGATGTGTGTGGATGGAAGAGCCCATTCCCATCACAAATCACTTGATTCATCGGATCACATGGCTGGCTTACTTAGGGGAGGATCTAGCCAATATATCAGAAGGAAAATGTGTCGAGTTGGCCCTCACGGAAGATGTAGGTTTTAACCTCGTACAAAAATTACCTGCATACGAATTCTAAAACACAGAAAATAAACAATGCGAGAGGATAACACATAAAACACAAAGATTTTCCCCTAGATCCCAAAACCAGGACTACCAGCTTGATTTTTCATTATATTCCTTTCAATGTTACAATACATATTTATACATGCCGAAGCATCCAATACCATGGACCGAAAACCATCACGTCCAAAAACATGTGCGAAAATCATGCACAAAACCATAGATGGGTCCACCCACCCTAAAATAGGGTCCAAAACCCCATAGAGTGGGGTTACGGGTACCCCTCAAACCCCCTGTGACCTCGCCCTCTCTAACCCCCAGTTAACTACGTGGGCTAGTCGTGGAAAGAATATAACACAACCCAACATACTCCCACTTGTTGTTTTCTTTCCATAGGGGGCCACAAGAGAGCTTAGTCATTTATCTAGCCCTGCAACACCCATTCTTTCTCTACACCAAGAGAGCTTCTCAGAACTCATAGATTTTTCAATGCATCTACAATATTCTTCAAAGTGTCCACCTTTACCAACAACACCTTTTTGTCTTCTATCATATCCCTCACAAAGTGATACTGAACATCAATGTGCTTTGTCTTTGAATGATATGCAGGGTTCTTTGCCAAGAAAATTGCACTTTTGCTGTCACAGTCTATCCATATAGCTTCCTGTACTAACCCCATACTTGAACATAATCTCTACAACCAAACTACTTCCTTTCTTGCATGAATGACTACCATGTGTTTTTCCTCTGTAGTTGACAGTGCCACTACAGATTGTTTCTTACTCATCCAACTAACTGCACCTCCAAATAGGTTAAAGACATACCCACTTGTGGATCTTCTTTGATCCAGATCTCCAGCCCAATCTACATCAACAAAGCCTTGAATATCCAACACTCTGTCTAATCCTAGTCTTCCTTGGTAGCATAAACCATAATCACTAGTGCCACATAGATACCTGAAAACCCGCTTCACTATTGTCCAATGGTCCTTTCCTAGTTTTGACATAAACCAGCTCAATACTCCCACTGCATGTGCAATTTCTGGTCTAGTATAGACCATTGCATACATAAGGCTACCGACTGCACTTACATATGGAACACAGTACATGTTCTCTTCCTCTTCTTGTGTCTTGGGACACTGTTCAACAGATAACTTTACACCTACAGGAATAGGAACCTTCACCAGTTTACTATCCTGCATATTAAATCTCTGCAATATTGTCTCGACATACTTCCTATCGTTTAACCAGAGCTTCCTCTTTTCCCAATCTCTTGTAATTCCCATGCCCAAAATATAGTTTGCAGCACCAAGATCTTTCATGTCGAATTTGGAGGACAATTGGATCTTAAAATCCTGGATAATTTCTTTGTCATTTACAACTAGCAACATATCATCCACATACAAGATCAAATAAATAACATGGTCACTAATTAATTTAAAATACACACAGTGATCTGCTTTGCTTCTGGTGAAGCCAAGTCCCTGTATAAATGTATCAAATTTTTGATACCACATCCTTGGTGACTATTTTAACTCATACAAAGACTTCTTTAACTTGCATACCAGTTCTTTCTTACCCTTCACCGCAAAGACTTAAGGTTGCTTCATGTAGATTCCTCTTTGAGATCCCCATGAAGAAATGATGTCTTCACATCCATCTGTTCTACCTCAAAATCAAAAGCAACAGCAATAGATAAAAGTAATCTAATAGAAGTTACCTTAGCAATAGGAGAAAAAATATCACCAAAATCAATTCCCGGCACCTGGGAATAACCTTTTGCTACCAACCGAGCTTTGTATTTCTCCACCTTTCCTTTTGCATTTGTCTTCTTCTTGAACACCCATTTGCTGCCAATGGGTTTCCTTCCAGCCGTCAACTCCACCAGATCCCAAGCCTCATTTTTGTGCAAAGATGCCATTTCATCAACCATGGCCTCTTTCCAGATTTTTCCATCCTTTGAATCTACTGCTTCCTTCACAGTTCTGGGATCATCATCAGTAATAGATAAGGCAAAGTTTGAAGAGAAAGTAGATGGACTATACCTTTTTGGCTGCCTTCTTTCTCGAGCTGATCTTCTCATACTTGGAGTTTGTGGCTCTTCATCTTTTGATTCCTCCTCTGTTGTAGAGTCTGATTCTTCCTCCTTTAGTTCAAACTCTATCTTCTTAGTTTCCTTTGGTTGGATTTCATGTTTAATAATATCTTTCACCTCTTTGAACACCACATCTTGGTTGTACACAACCTTCCTTGTTACTGTGTTCCAAAGCTTATAACCCTTTAAACCATCCTTATACCCAATAAAGATGCACTTTTCAGATTTACTATCCAACTTGGTTCTCTTCTCCTTTAGAATATGTACATATGCATCACATCCAAATACCCTTAGATGTGAAAGAGATGGTTTCTTACCAGTCCATACCTCTTGTGGAGTCTTATCCTCCAACGCTGATGAAAGTGACGTGTTGACTAGGTAATGTGCAGTATCCACCACCTCTTCCCAGAATTCCTGTCCTAACCCAGCACCATTAAGCATGCTTCTTGCCCTTTCAATCAACGTCTTGTTCACTCTTTCTGCAACTCCATGTTGTTGAGGTGTATATGGAGCAGTATTTTGTCGTGCTATACCACACTTCTTACATAATTCTTCAAGTTCCTTACTGAAAAGCTCTTGACCATTATCTGTCCTTAGCACCTTTATCTTCTTCTCTATCTAATTTTCCAGGAGAGCCTTAAATTCCCTAAACTTGTCAAAGAATTCAGATTTCTTCTTAAGGAAATATATCCATGTATTCCTTGAGAAGTCATCTATAAATGATACATAGTACACAGACTTACCCAGTGATGGAACCTTCATAGGTTCAAACACATCACTGTGCACAAGCTCTAATATTTGTTTCGTCCTCTTACCACCAGAGGGGAAACTCACCCGATTCTGCTCCCCATATACACAATTTTCACAGAAATCAAAATCCAGAGAGCTATTACTCATACCTTCTACCATACCTTTACCATGAAGTATTCGAAGGCCCTTCTCTCCAATATGTCCAAGCCTTTTGATGCCACAGCATGGTCTTCTCTCTAGAGACCACTAAATTTTCTGCTCCATTTTCAGGAACCATAGAACTATTGCTCCCATCAATAATAGTGCTACCTTGCAGCTTGTATAGAGTTCCAATTCAAACTTCTTGTATCAATACCAGTGCTCCCCAAACCATTTTGCAGGCATCCTTCTCGAACACTATTTTTATGCATGCATCATCTAGCTTGCTTATAGAAATCAGATTTCTGGCCAATGTAGGAATATGTAGAACACTTGGAAGTGTTCTAACCCTTCCACCTTGCAAATTCAACTTTACTTTTCCACGACCAATGATTCTAGCCTTCCTATCATCCCCTAAGAAGACATCATCACCATTGTATTTCTCATACTCACAGAACCACTCTATATGGGGAGTGAAGTGAAAGGATGCACCTGAGTCAATCAACCATGCCTCATGATCTACATGTGTACTTGAAGAAGCCAAGTACACATCCCCACCTTCATCTGAGGTGGTTTTTGCTTCTGCAGAAGGAGCATCATCAGATCCCTTTCCTTTATCAGGAGCTTTAGATTTACACTCCCTTCTGAAGTGCCCTTCCTTTCCGCATTTCTAGCACACCACCTTTGTAGGTTTTCCTGGAGATTTAGATCTCCCTCTAGATTTAGATCTCCCACTCGATGATTATTTTTGTTTCTGTTCTGGGACTGTCCTCGTACAGACAAGGCATCACCATTCTGGTTGTCCATATTTTTCTGTCTCATCTCCTCCGTCAGCAAGGCTGAGACTATTTCATCAAACTGCAAAGCAGTGGCATTGCTACCTATTGCAATAACCAGACTATCCCACGAGTCTGGTAGAGAACACAACAAACTGATGCACTTATCTTCATCTGAAATTTTAATATCAACAGATAATAACTGACTTACACAGTATTAAACGCATTCAGATGCTCTATCACCGAGTCTCCATCTTTCATCCTCAGGTTATACAGCTTTTTCCGCAGGAACAGTTTATTCACTAGAGACTTAGATTGGTACAAAGTCCCTAAATTGTCCCATAAAGCCTTCGTCGTAGCTTCCCCTGATACATTCAACAATACTAAATCTGAGACACACAATCGTATTGTGCTCTTTGCCTTCCGATCCAACTTCTTCCATTCTTCATCGGTCACTCCCGTTGGTTTAGTACCCGGATCTACCGAGATCCACTGATCTTTATCCACCAACAGATCCTCCATCTTGAGTTTCCACAACTCAAAACTCTGACCATTGAACTTCTCAATCTCTATCTTTCTGCTGCTCGCCATCTTCTTTCACCACCAGATCGATCTCGCAGATCTCCCACTGAACAGGGTCTACCACAGGCCCGAGCGAAACCCCTCAGCAACAAAGGCGTCCCCTTGAAGCCAAAACTGCTTTGATACCAAATGTAGGTTTTAA
>APFE030347929.1:34230-46186 GCA_000404065.3 Pinus taeda
AGGAAAAGCTTGACATTTTGGTGAGTGCAGTAGAAGAGATGGTGAGGAAAATGACTGCAAAAGATGAAAATGACGTTCATGAACAAGTGGTTGATCCAAAACATTTTGTTTCTTATCTCAGTAGTCATAAGGATTGTTTTATAAATCATCTTGGAGAAGAAAGACCTATTGATATGACATGTATGCTTGATGACGTGCTTTATACTGACGATTTGCCTCAGTTTGATCGGTATGATGATGATGATTATGCTCTCCAAACAAAAGCTAATCTTGCAGACAAATCAATAGCTAGTTTGTGGGATGAGGAGGTTCACTTACAGCAGCTCGAGTACAGTGATCAACTGATGTATATCACCTATGAAAATGATGAGGAAAGTGAAGCAGAGTTTGAAGTAAGTGAAGGATCTTTGGCTTTTTTCTTTGATTCATGTCAGTTCATCAGAGATAATTTCCATGCAATCAAACATCAGCTATCGACAAATCTTGATTTGGATCCTCTTGAGGGCAATGAAAACTTTGTTCCAGACTTCTTATATTCAGAGTTCCAGCCCCCAAATGCCATTAATAGTTAGGTTGCACATGAAGACATAGAAGCTAGCTTATATGATCAAACGATACAAGAAGATTCATTACCTCTTTGTTTTGAATCATTTCAGTTTTTCCAGGGTAAATTGTATAGTAAATCTTCAAATGAAAAGCTTGTAGCAAATCAACATTCTCTCAGTTTTAATGTTGAGGATGAGACAGATGGCGAAATTTTTGAGTAGGTCATTAATAAGAAATCTTCCCCTGAAATGATTGATGAAATCATTTTGGATACAGAACCAGATTTGCAGCTACCAAACACAATTCAAGATTAGATTACAGATGAAGGTGAGGCAGCCGAAATACATGATTTAATGATGCAAGAGGATTCTGTACCCTGTTGTTACGAAGCATTTCAATTTATAAGGCAGAATCTTCGTAATATCTCTAAAGAAAAAGATGAACAGCCAATAGGATGTCATACAGATTCAATAGATACATCGCAACAATCTCCTCAAGCTTTTGATGATCCTTTTGCTGATGTGTTAGTTTTTGTTCACCGTAAAAGTTCTTCTTCATCAGCTAACCATGCGACAAAAGAGAATGTTGATAATCATCTGTTTCAAGGGTCACCTTCATTGTCTTGCTTAACATATTCTTCATTTCATAGCCCATACCAAAGTTTACAGTCATATGAGGAGATTGATAGAGGAGGTTTTGGTTCTGTTTGGAAGCAACAACAGAGTTTGGTTCTTCACGAAATTCAGGATCCTTTTGACCGCTTGCTACAATCATCAGAGAAAGACAGTGCATATGTGAGGAAAAGTTTAATATCCAGCTGTGAAGATTACTTGGACCAGAGAAGTAATACGTTAATGGAAATCAATGGTGATGCTTATGAAGATCCTTTTGCAGTATTCTTGGAGTCATCCAGCCAATTCATGCTTTGCAAGTTTGTCAGCAGTGAACTTGATTCCAACTTTCCATGGGAGTTGCCTTTCGATTCTTCCCTTTTCCTACGCATCAGAAAGCATTTGGGAAGAAATCAAATATCAGCCATAATGCTTACCTGGTTGCATTAGCTGTTCCATCACACTTGACTGGGTGGTGGAAAGAGTAATTAGGGTAGATTTGTTGAATAAGCTCAAATATGAGCATCTTTCAAGTTTATTAGTTAGGATTTAGTCATGTCTGGATTTATTATGGTTTTTAGTTTGAGTCTTCAGTCAGAGTCCGTCTGCATAATGTCAGTTTCTATGTTTTGACTCCATAGCCCAATGGACGAAGGCACTATCTGCTCTCCCAAAGATCTGCAGTTCTTGGCACCTCCAACGAGCTGGAGCTACCATCCCTATTGGAGCCAATGTTAGAGTTGGTCTTGTCAGTCCTCCGTCAAAGATCAAACCTCTTTCTACATCTCATTTTTAGGTGTCTCGCTCCATTCACTCAGTTGCATTCCGCTAGAGGTATGCCATAATCTGACGGAAGGGTCTTGTTAGTTCATTCCCCTCATGTCTTGTATCTGCTGGCTTATGTCTTTTCATCAAAGTTATTAAAATCCATGATAGTCAATGTTTGATCTTTTAATGGACAAGACTCATTTCAGTCATCAGGTCTAGGGTTCGCAAATTGTTGTTCTCAAAGTGCTTCAATAATACTTGCAGGCTAGAGGAAGGTTCAATAATTTGCTCAAATGATGTTTCCGAGCAAGGATAGATGAATTTTGGAAACCTAAGAGAGGTTTTTGTCCAAAATAGGCCAAGGAAGAAAAACCTCTTTCACTTTTTACACAGGTGTCATAGTTTTAGAGAAATGTCAAAAATACAATTGCCTCGGGAGAATTGATGCACCTCTAAAGTGACCTTGGGAAACTCATGTTTTCTCCTAGCTTGGTTCACCAAATTACTTACTTGATGATTCAAATGATAACTTGACACAAATAAATTTCTAATGAGTTATCATGAGCTCAATTTGGAGTTGCGAAACACCTTCAAAAGTTGACTGCAACAGCACTCTGCCTTGAGGCAGCCTCATTGGGCACATTTTGACCAGTCTTGGGAGATTTGATTTTTGACAGGGAAAATGAACTCTAAATTAAAAAAATTTGGTTGGGTTGGAAAAAAAACTCAAAGAACTTTCCAACAAGCTATCCTGCACCCAATTTACACACTAGGAAGGCTTGAAAAGGTCACATGAAAAAGGGTGCGACACACAGGGAGGGCGCAACGCACTATGAGAAATTTTCCAGTGTAAATTTACATTGGCGCAGTGCACATGGGAGGCACGGCGCACTAGGCTAAAAGGCCTGAATTTCATTGAAATCTTCCTCCAAAACGTAAGCTATTCATTCCACAAGTAGGTAAAGCCTCCATTTTGGTGTTTCATCCAAGTTTGTGCTAGGGTATGGTGGTCTATGGATGCTAATGATTCAAATAAAATTTCAACCCTTTCATTTTGAATTCCTCAAATGTAAACTGCTGCCTAGGGTTTCAAAACTTATTCGCCACCAAGGTTACTCTTTTCCATTATTTCTCTTGTCCTTAATTCCCTTTTTTCCTTGACTCCATTGTTCCCCATCCCCTAAATTTACTAAACCCCTATCCTAAATTCCATTTCCCAAAACTTTCAAAGGTGAAACCCTAAACCCTATCCCACACATAAAACCCCTCACAACCCTCCTATATTTCCCAAACAAATCTCTCCCAATATTCCCTAATCCCTCACTATTTTTCCCTCCCCTTACTGTCCCTCATGTCATTATTTTCTCTTGGTGGCAAAGGTCAAGCACATCATCAAAGGCATTACAAGACAGTGTGACATATCAACACCTATTTGTCCAAGACAGCTTGTCCACCAGCAAACATGACATCTGATCTGTCATATGATCATGAAGAAGAGATACACAGTGATTTTCCAACAAAGGTACATGCACCTAGGAGGCCTCATAGAGGTGGCAAAACATCCGTGAAGACCGGCAGGCTGCCCAACAAAGCCTAAATGAGAGGACACCCATTCAACAGGAGATAGAGGCTGATCGAGAGATTTGGCTCAAGAGGATCAACATCCACTTAGAGAAAGCTGTTGGCAAAAGCGATAAGGACAAATCATTATTGAGGCATATAGTTTATCATTACAGGGCATGCAATATGAGTTCTAAGGCTCGGATAAGGAATTTGAAGGTGAAATTGAGGAAGGCAACAAAAAGACAAAAAGGAAAAAAGAGCAAGATCGGCTCTGAATATTAGCTAAAACCTCTTTGGCCCAGCATGACACTTCATAGAGAAGCTCCAACCCAAATTTCAAGAAATTTGGAGCATTTTTTGCATTTTGGCAAATTTTTGTACAAAAAACAGGGTTTTTCTCCCTGTGCGCCATGCCACTAGTGCGACGCTTATGATAGGGAGCTCCAAATCATGAAAGGTTTATAATTTTGGATTCAGCATGAAATATCATGACTTTTGGTGCATGGCCAAGAAGTTTGGGCAAGGTTTGAGTCCCCAGGAGGTCAAAAACACTCAAAACATGACCTCTCTGCCCCTATTTTGACACACAGGAAGCAGTCTTCGGAGATTAAAGTTTTGGAGGGGAAAATGAGCACCAAATTCAGAAATTCCACTTGGTTTTGAAAGTAGACATACAGGTCTTTCTAACAAGAACACTTGGGCATAATTTGGACTTCAGAAAGTACCTCAAAATCACCTCCAAAGTGGCACGACACATATAGTTTTGGGCGCGGCGCACAGAGACCTGAAAGGCAAAATCACTTCCGCTCCGCGAAATTTCGATTCGCGATTTTCTCCAAGTGGGCCCACTCATTTACATCACATTTTTCCTGGCACCTAAGGCAAAGTTTAAAAAGTACTTTCACTAAAGGTTGGTTTCTATCCAAGCGGCAGGAGGAAGGCGAGCAGTCACCCACCAATCTACGCTACAGTTTTGTCCTTTTTGTAACGTTGCACCTGTCACTAATGGTTAGATTTCCATTTCCAGTTTGTAATGATTTGAAAAACTCCCCAGCTTTGGGTCGTTCCATTTCCTAATGGCAAAGTCTATTTATTGTATGAACAACAATTTGCAAAGGGTTGGTTGTAATTTTTGGGAGACTGTGGGAGAGAGACTCAGTTACTTAGAGAATTAATGAAAGGCAACGGCTCTGGCTCATGAGATTCATGTGGTGTGAGTGTAGAAAATGTATTCTCTTTCTGTTTCATATGTATTTCATTATGTTTCACGGTTCATTCATATTCATTTCCAGTGAAATTTTCTAAGTAAGATAAGGTAGAATTCATGTTTATTGCTCTACCTCTGGGAAAGTTTCACATTTCTATGTTCTTCTTCTGTTGAAAAGGATTCATGTGTTGAGTCAATTTTCACCCTCCTAAACAATCTTTCCATTTCGCATTATTTCAAATTTAATCGCTAGACTTTCCGCCTGTTTTGCCTCACGAAGTAATCTGTGCCTTTGTGTTAAATTCTCAGCTCATGATGTTCATTGGTCCCATACATCCCAGAAACTCAGTCATTTATCAAAAATTGCCTCTTGTTTCCATATTTATTTACCTAGCCTAAAATCAATATTCATAGTAAGTCATCTCAGACCATATTGTTTATTTATTCACTGAGCATGACACAGAAAGAGCCCTCTCCTATTCTGGTAGGGCTAGCTACCAAACTGAGCGTGGTTTGTGGTTACCTTGAATTTCGCCTTCCTGCAGCCTAAGGCAGATTTAGGTGCTAACATAGTGAATCTGGAAAACTTAAAGCTTTATGAGCCACCATTGATTATGGACACTGAAGAGGTGGGATCAGTTCCTACAATTGATGATTTTTCACCAAAGTATCTCGATGATTTTCCTAAAGATATCATCATTGACAAAGGAACCAAGACTTCACAACAGGGAGATGTGGAATACCTTTAAGATGGTTTCCAAGGGATGCACCCTAGGAAGGAAAAATGGCTGGAAAAACAAAGAGTAAGGGAAAAGTTCCCTCACTTTTCAATTGAATGATAAAGCTTTTGGTGGTCCAAAAGCTCCTCAATAGAGAGAATTGATCTAGGTGGATCTCTAGACACCAAGGGCATGAAAAAGGCTCAAAATTCAAAGTGGCAGAAAATCAATTAAATTGATATCAGATCAAAGTGCTCGTCGCCCTAATTCCAATGGTGCGAATGACACTCCAATTCAAGTCTAGATGAGGGATATAGAAGCAGTAAAATTTATGGGATGACTTACCCATGTGGTAGGCTTAAGGAGGGCACAATTTGGCAAGAACGTGGCACTAGAATCCGACAAGTTTACCGGGAGAATTTGCAGGTCTGTTAATTTGTCTCCTAATGGCTAAGGTTATGGAAAAACCCAAAACGGGTCAGTGGTTATAATTAAAAAAAAAAAAGTATTAATGGGGCAGGCGGCTGTGACCCCGTTACCCCCGAAACCACTGTAACAAATTATATTTTAATAGTGGGGCAGGCAGCCATTACCTTGGCACCCCCGGTACCCACCGGAACCACCTAACGGAAATTGTCAAGAGTGGGGTGGGTGGCCATGACTCCGCCACCCCGGAGCCCTCATACAACAAACATAATATATGGTGGGGCATGGGCTATCATCCCCGCCACCCCTCCACACTACTTACACATATGCTCGGGAAGATGGGGGCGTGGGCCACCAAAATAGTGGACCTGCCACCCATAATTAAAACAATAAAATAATGTTGTGTTATTTCGGGAGGGGTGGGATTTGATCCTCCGACCCCCCCTCAACCATTTTTATTTTTAACCATCACACCAAATTTCCTGCTTGTTAAGTCTACCCATCGAAACATTAGTTAAACCTTTTTGCACAGTGCGTCGAGGAGGAGGAGCGCGCATGCAATTCGAGGTAAATCAATTTGTAGGTGGCGGAACCATGAGCAATGCAGAGAGGGGGGCGAAACCATGATCTGAGAAATTTCTCCAAGGGGGGAAATTTTCACTTTGTCAGATTTCGACAAATTTTATATGGTTTCAACTTTTCTCGACACCGCAAACTCAATGGTGTTATCTGTTTCTCCAACAGAGCTCTCCATTTTTCGGCCATTTTCCAAAATTGAAGTATAAGACTCATTTTTCTAAATGATGATTGTTCTCTTCTTTCTCATGCCACTTAATGAATGAAGGCCTCCCTGTTGATTGAGCAGGGCTCGAAGACGTAGTCCAAATTGGACGAACTCCATTATCAAGTCTCTTGTCTTATTTCATGCTTTTCTGTGTTTCTCCTCTTCTCTCATGTGCACATTAAATTTCTATGGTTAAACTGCAATTTATGTGTGTAGTTCTTTAATACATCTATAAGTAAAAGATCTTGGATAAGCGATATTCTATTATTGACAGATAGATAATTTAATTGTTTAAAGCTACATGATTAAATAGATTCAAAATGGTTAAGAATAGATGTACTAATCTTAACCCATACATGCATAATTAACACATCCTAAATTTAAACTTTATTAAATTGCCCAAAACTATAAGGTAACTAAGATAACTATCTTTCCTTGTAGTTGGATTCCATTTGCCAACAACAACAAAAATATAGAACAAAAGAATAAATCACATCGATATAATAATTAAACACACTAAATAACTCACAATAAAACCACACAATATTACACAATAAAGCTACATATCTTTGAAAACTTAGTTTTTATAACAATAATAGTATTATAAAACTTAGAGGAAAGAACCAAACTACTACAACAATGAAACACACTAAAACACACTAAGCAACTTATAAATCTTAGTTTTTATAGCAATAATAATATTATAAAAAATAGAGGAGAGAGCCAAAGTAATACCACAATGAAACACACTAAGAAACTTATAATAAAACATGTTTTTATAGCAATATAACCATTATGAAGAATAGAGGAAAAACCCAAACTACTGCAACAATGAAACGCACTAAACAACTTATAATAAAACAAAACAACAGCACATATTGGAATTGTGGTTCTTAAATTCAAATTACTTGAATTACATACAAAACCTCATAGAGAGATCTTTAAAATATTAATAATAATCACTTTTCAAATTTAGAGTTTACTGATTTATCAGTAAACACTATTCAACAAAAATTCTACAAGTGGAGTAGCTATGGATGATGTCGATAATATCGAGTATCTCTAGGTTCACCATGAAAATCAAATTGGGAAGCATACTATTGCAAACAAATCATTTCAAATTCGCTCTCTAGATAAAACTATATATTTAGCACCCTGACGTGAAAATTGTATCTGTAAAAAATTATGTTTTACATCGTTCTATTTATATCACTATCCGTCAGCTATTCCAACTTACTCTATTTCTCTCTTCTTCATCTATGTTACACCTAGCGGTAATTAAATGTAGGACTTTTAGACCCAGCAGTAATCAAATACATGGTCTTTTAGATCTAGCAGTAATCAAGTGCAGGCTTTCATGCACATTTTAATGTGGGGGTTTGAACTCTGGATTGTTCCTGGAAAAACAACAGCATTGACAATCACTGGTATTTTTTGTTTATAAATACGAAAGCAGACACATAACATGTGTATAAAGAGGGAAACATCGGCAATCTGCTTGACATTTCTCTGGAAAACATAACCTACTCTCCGTATCGATGGTGCAAAAGTTTAGATATAGTCTACTTTTGGTTGTCAGCCAGGTTTGATTATATTTATCTTTTGGGTGTCCCTTAGATTCTACATATGATTGTTCGTTTGAAATATCTGTGAAAGATGTCGAAAGCACACTACTTTCTAGCTGGAGAAAATGGAATGCTCGAATAATCAGGCAAACCGCAATGTAACTAGCTAATGCTTTACTTGGAAAGTCGGTTCAAGTAAACAACCTCGGGCGAAAGTTTGCAAGTGACCTTCGGTGTACATATAAGTCAAAATCTGTCAAAATCTGCATGACATCCTCCATGACCGGTCCGGTATGTATAGCATGGCATCATAATGCGAATATAATGCAGCAATCCACTTGAACAAAGACTATTTCATCACATAATAAAACTCTGAATGTGTATATATGTTAAGAATACATTATTACATATATATTCTAAAAATACATATTTAGTATGTATTCATTATGTATTCAAAATACATATATCTAAATATGTAAACATAGAGTGTGCATTTAAAATATGTATATGTGTTAGTGCCCGCTTTTAAATAATAAAAGACTATTTCGTCACGTAATAAAACTTTAAACTTTATATAAATATAATATATATATAGTATATATATATATATTATATATATTCGTGCTTGCTTTTAAACTATCAACATAATAAGACCCTAATCATGTATATATATTAAAATAACATATTAAAAAATAATGTACTGCATTAGGTATTCAATAAAGTATAGATATATGTGTTAGATGTGTGCATTTAAAATATATGTATAATGTGTTGTGTTTTTTTTTTAAATAATGATGATTTTATATTGTGGTGATTTTTGTTAATAAAGTTATAATAAAAAATATTTGATTTAAAGTAAATAGTAGAAAATTAATAAGAAATATAAATCTTAGATTGCCTACATGTTTTTTTTTATTAATAAAGGATTAGTCATAGAGGACCAAAAAAAGTATTGACACTTAGTGTGTGCATTATTTTTGGTTGGGGAGATGAATGTGAATCACAATGTGTTTGATGAGGGTGATGAGGATGTTCATAGTCATTGTGAACCCTAGTTTTTTACTTCCCATGACGATGAGGAAAACATCTGATTCCTTCAAATCTGGGAGGCCAAGGAGACACCTCCCTAATTGTATCACATTCTTATCAAAGGGGATTATTTATTCTTCATAATAATGTTATGCTTCTAGATTTTTAAGTGTCCTCAATTAAGCTAATAGTCATGCTTTTCATATCCTTTGCCTCTTTTTCACATTGGTGGAGTGCATTCTTTAACCCTAGTAGCTTCCCTAAAAGACAGAAAACAACATGAACAATGGGCCATGGTTAGAGGTTTACTTTGGTGATAGAATGATCTAGGGGAAGATGGTGGACTCTACAAGTCTGCCCCCTTACTCCAACCAAAGCCTTTGCTCTCAATTTTTATTTTCTATCTAAAATCATAGACAAATGGTCCCAAATCTCATTGAACTAGTATTTATCCTCACAATTTTATAGATTACACAAGATCAATGATAAATGCAGTGCAAGATGTCACATTCCACACATAGAAGAATCTAGTAGACAAATCATATTTAGCTCGACAATTATATAATCAAAAGGAAAACATAGTGAGAATGGGTGGACACAGTTCTTCCTTTTCATCTTTGATATGATTCTACAATGACGATTGTTCATGGGGACTTTCCCTTTGTAATGCATGGAGGTGCACCTTAAAGGATGTGATGAACCCGTTACCCACCCACATGTATGGATAACCCTATCATGATCCATAGATAGCTAATTATTATACAATGGTAATTATTCATGGAGACGTGAAAAAACAAAGGTAAGGGAAGGTAACTCAAGTGACTAAGCACTCCCTCTACAAAGGAAGTCATGGATAATAGCTTGATATAACCTAGCATTAGTAAATGACACAATTCATGAAGTAAACCCCAATGCATAACACCTATCACCTACACCTATATTTCGAAAGGATTGGCCTTAGATTTTTTTCATTCCATCAATGTTAGGAACATCTAATAGGGCCATATAATAACCCTCTCATACTTAAGCATGGTAACTAGTGTACAATCATAAAGTAGTAGCATATTTGAAGGTGATTCTTGCATGAACTAATTTCACGGCTTTAACATTGAATATGGCTCACTTTGATACTCTTATGATTCTTAATTTCATACTATTATGGTTTTTACACCAACGAAGTTGATTTGAAATTATTATTTAAGTAGGTTGTAGATATTACTCCTAGGTGCATCTATCATCCCTTGAATGATTGTATAATGCTTCTCTATTACTTTAGAGAGGATGCTTAACCACCTTGATGATGACACATGACACGGATGTTGAACTTGACAAGCATTTACCTTGGGATGAATTGGTACAGTTGATGATACCCTTCCCCACCTCTAAGAACTTGGATATCTATTAAATATAATATGTTTCCTTGAAAGAAGATGTACCACTAAGATGGTAGGACAACCCCAGGTTTCCATTACACCCACTTGATGGAAATTTCACTACTCTTGTGGATGTTGGATGATGATGACAAGGGACCCCTTTGGAGGGGGATGTAGACTTTTACTAAGATAATATCATGCACTATCATGATGCTAACCTCTTTCTATGCTCTAGAGGGTGGCATGGGTACCCTAGTCGATAATGCTAGACTTGATGATGCTTTACTTAATTATTGAGAATCCCTTTGATAATCACAAGTGAAATTTTGGAAGAGTTTCACCCTAGGAACCTTTCATTACAAATTTCATGGAGAGATACACGTTTTATTCAAGATGATGCCACCCTTTCATGACAATTAACTCACAAGTATGGGCTAATTGAGGAATAATTTCCTGTTATTTTATTGATTTAATTATGTTTTGGGATTATGTTGTGACCTATCCACTTTGTATCATGGATTATTATGATTTAGGGTTTTTAAGCTAAAATTTGGGAAATAAGCATGCTAGCCCTCATATAATTAGAAGGTCAATTTTGTCTTGGATTGATTGTAAAAAACTTTAATATAATTTATTAGTTACTTGTCTCTTCTCTCTTATGTGCTATGGAGCACTAGCTAACTATAATTCTCTTGTACGATTTTTTTGTACGTTTCTCCCTTATGGATTATTTTTCATGATATTTGATGATATGTCCCATGAAAATGTGAGTTGTCTTCTCGTTATCTTGTTCTTGTTAATGAAATAGGGTTTATTAACATTTTGACCTAGATTTTTTTAATTATTTATGGCTTTAACATCTCTCTATGCAAGGTTTTTCATCAAGTTCTCTTGAGGTGACCTAATTTTATATCCCTCCCTTTTAATTTTCCAAGAAGATAGAAGGACACTAGCATTGAACGATTGAGGAACACTAGTCTGTCTTCCTTGATTTCTTCGAATCTAGATCCATCTCTTTTCTTCCAATTCTTTCTACTCCTAGAATCCATTAGCCCTAGATTGAGAAAGGAGATAGCCTTATCTCTTGTGCCAATATTTTAAAATCCATAAATATTTTGTTATTTTTTGTATTCTAGGGTAAATGAGGATTTATATACTTTGAATATTACTTTTCGTGAATTTCATTTTTGTATGGTTAGGGTTTGTTGGCAATTAATTGGAAAAGAAAAAGTACTAATTTACATGCATTCTGAGCCATAATTTAGGTCTAACATCTAGGTTTTATTGTATTGTCATACTTAGTTGTATGAAGAGAGAGAGAGAGAGAGAGAGAGAGAGAGAGAGAGAGAGAGAGAGAGAGAGAGA
>APFE030347929.1:49243-132779 GCA_000404065.3 Pinus taeda
AGAGAGAGAGAGAGAGTAGGGATTTTATTATTGTTGTTATAGAATATTTATTTCTGGTTTCTAGTTTAGAACCCTATTTTATGACAACCATGTATTATTTCTTGATTATACATGTTTAGGAAGCTATTTAAGCCTTTATTGGTTGACCTAAGCCTCTATATTGAGCCATAGGAACCCTTGAACTCACCTTATTGGATTTATACCTTCATCCACCTCAAATCTATTGTATATCCTTATTCCCATGTGAGATTTTACTGTAGAAGCCTTAGGAGGCATTCCATAAGAGTTAAATTAGGTTATATGATCCATTATATATGTTAGGGAAGTGTCCCTTATGCTGGATTGTTTCCATATCTAAAATGTGGGGAGTTTTAATTGAGATGACAATGTTAACAACCCCATTATTGCATTCAACCTAGGTTGGTTGATCGGGATTTGTGCTAAGGTGCTAGTTTTTGCAGTAACAAGGCATTAGGCACCAATAAATCCATAATCAAGGGAGAGGAAGGGTGATGGTCATAAACCCTTATTCATTATACAAAACCGTTTCACCTCCCCTTAAATAAACTTCAATGTTTTCCATTTTATTTCCTTGCTGAATTCTCATTTTCCTTGTAATTCGGCAATCAATTGGAGCTTTTGAGCCATAGCTAGATACATTTGGAGGTTCTTGGTACAATTAGTTCCTTATTGGGTTTACTTTATATTAGTGATTTTATGATGACTATTGAATCATTAATCATTAATATCTCACAAATACTTTGATCTAGTAGTGTGGTGTCTTGCTATAAATTTATGATGGTTTTCACTTCTCTTCATTGTTTGTAACAATGAAAGTCCTTAAATAAGTCTAAAGCATTTTTTGAATCAAAATCAAAGAGACTCTCCACACATGTTGTTGATATACAATTTATGTGTGTGTGTTTCTCTTCGTGTGTTGATAAAATATCATCAATGTATATTGTTTCTTTGCTTCTATATTTTAGAGGAGTTTATTCTAGTATTATTAAGATAAAAAATGGTAGGTGGGTACCTGTTTTTGTATTCATAAAGACCCATTGTAGTAGTTTTGGGGAGACATTTCATCTGCCCATAATCGTAAAGATAAATATTAACTCATGGACATGTCCAAATTTTCTCTTTGGAGTTCTCCTAACAACAATCATCAAAATATAAGATTGTGATTGTTGGTAAAATTATAAATTTCCTTTACTCAAATTGCATTTTTTGAATACATAAATAGATTTAACATCATTCAAAACTCACATTTATATTTAAATTTTTATAATCTAAAAACTTTATTTATACCTTTAATAATATTATAAAATTTCAAACTTTATTTTGATAAAAAAAAAAATTAAATAAATAATAGTTAATTGAAGAAAAACAAAAACTACAGTTTTAATTCATTCTATCATGTATAATGCTAAAATTTCTAAGGTTTGTCTACACATGATAAACGATAGAGTTAAGAAGATATACGTTATGAATCTTTGGTTGGAAAAGAATACAATATTACTTTTTCTTATTCACTAAAGGTAGTGAGAGATGTTCATGTCTGTTTGGTTTGCAAAGAATCCAATATTACATTTTAAAATAATTTGCAATCGCTTAAGTTAGTGGGTAGCATTCATGACTCTTTGGTTCACAAGGGGTCGTGAAACTAACATAGTAAATTAAATACATTAAATGGTGTGTATACCCTTTTTGAATAGTTATAGATGGAAAAATTAATTTAAGGTTACAAACTTGTTCAATAAAGAAAATTTTAAGTTATTTAAGAGGTGGGTTTAAGCTAACTGTACGTAGGGATGACACCGAATTTGATTGCCAAAACTAAACTTTGGTTAATGGTTTTTAAAACGGTTTTGATAACCCAACAAAGAACAAATATTTCAAATACATACCTAGAATTATTCTTTTTCAAGATAAATGTCCAACCATACAAGATATTGAAAAATATTCTATGAGATCTAGACCTAATAATTAGCCAAAGCTCAGAGAACAAAATATTGATAATTTCTAGCTTCTTTTCAATATGACACTTTCTTAGAAGCAACCGTCATTGTCATAAAACCCCAAGCAAGTGTCATCTATGGTTTTCTATAGCATGGACACTGGGTGTTTCTTTCTTTATAGCATGAGACTTTTCCATAAGATATTTGTTGGGGATGCCAGATCATTTCAAAACACAAATTGAATTTTTTTCTTGAAAACCTAAACTTGATTAGGCTCATTTGTTATCTTTGATAAATTGACAGAGTAAATCACTCAATCAAATAATATAATGAGTTGGTGTTCATTAAATATAATTGATTCAATTGTTTGGAAAATTCGTAAGAATAAATGTGCTAATCTTAGCTCATACATGTATGACTCTGACTTCCTAAACTTAGACTTTTATATAAACTACATGAAACTATTAAATTTTAAAATGATCTATGTTGTTTCAATTACTATATCCTATATCAGTTCTTCAAAATACTCTTTCATCAATCATTAATATTTCCAATCATCAATAGTAATTGAAGATAGAAAACTAAATGCAATGACAAAGGAGACAATTAGTACATCAACAAGAGAGACCAGATTTTTGGTCAATGACAAGGGAAAAGCCCACTATGGGGAAACCATTTTAATTATTCTTCTATTATATTGTCATAAAATGTTCAGTATAGAGTATAATGAGCTGGCACAAAATCATCTAGCAAAATTGTCCCAACAACATTCAGAAATATGTACCTAGAAAAAATCTAGAACAAAGAGACTTTTTCCTATCTACAGCGACTATGGTCAAATGTCAGGCTGCAACCCTAGATCCCAACTGCAAGGACAGAGAGTTATGTGTGTAGTTGAAATCTCTCAACCGCATGGATGAGCCTGCATGCCTACGGTTATAGCTGAAAATTTTGTGTGTCAATCTTGTTCTCAGAAACCAAAACCCTAACACGTGTGCAAGATTCAAACCCTTCAATCTCAGACATGTACAAACCAATTTCGGTTACCCAGCCTCAGACTTGTGCGAACTAATCACTGAAGAAGAGAAGAAGAGGATGCTTAGTAATATCCAAATGAGTTTTATATTTATAGGCGTCCAAGGGTGTCCAATTTCTTGTTAGGGTCAACCTGTCTTGTTGTGCACATGCGGGATTTTATCAAAAATACACTTTCACTTATCGAAAATGAGAGCTTTAATAATCAAAATTAGTCATCTCAAAAATAGGAATCTTAACCAATGTTTGGAATTTTTCACTGGGCTCCTAAATTAACACTCTCCTAGCTGGGGATAAATTCCAATTGCGTTATGTAATAATCATATGTATCTTGTCATCATATAATGTCCCATATCTCATAAACTCTATATGTTGAAACATTCTCAAATATAAAGAAGAAGAATCATTGGGAAGAAATATCTACCACCCTCTCAGGACAATGAGAAATTTCATATGGGACACTGTCACCTCATGTCATCTCATATGGGAGCAAGCATATTCCACCCTATGTTGAGCAATATGAGTCACAACATAGGGGAGCTAATGTATTACACCCTAATTCGATCAATAAAATATCTCATCCATATTAATTCTCCTTGATTTTCCAAACAATGACCCTCAAGGGTCATGTGGTAGAAAACTTGCATTATAATTAGCTTAGATAACACACATCCAAGCACTCTCTCAACTGGTTGGTCAAATGGGGAGCGATAATCACTACAAGCCTAGTTTCTGGGTATGATGCCAACTAGGGTATACTCTACATAGACCAAGATAGGGGAGCAACACCTATGACCCTATGTGTAACATATACGGGAGATACCTTGTTGTCTAGATATCCCTTAACCCCAAGAGCCCTCTATCTCAATTCCTCACATTGGGAGCTCAAACAAGGGGGACGAGTTGACTCAGTGTTCTCGATCAGTGATGCCCCTTATTAGGAGGGGTCACATCCATCATTCCAAAATGTTATCTAAATACCAAGAAAATTCCTTTCGGTAAAGCCTTGGTGAGAATATCTACAATTTTCTCATCTATTAATATGTGGTGGATTCGGACAGTTCCTCTCTACACCATGTCTAGAATGAAATGATATCAAATCTCTATGTGCTTGGACTTGTCATGAAATCTTGGATTCTATTCCAAATGTATCCCACTCTTTTTGTCACAATATATCACTTTAGTGACTAGTACCTACTCAAACAAATTTCCAAAGAGTTTCCTCAAACACACCACTTCGTAACTAGCCATGCTCGTAGGAATGTACTTTGCCTCAGTAGTACTTAGTGCTATGGAATTTTGTTTCCTTCTCAGCCAAGATATCATGGAATATTCAAGGCTAAAATAACATTCAGATGTACTCTTCTTGTCAACAACATTTCTTTCCCAATCAACTTCAGTATATTCATGAAGTCGGACATCTTCTACAAAATATCTCATACAAAGGGTGATTGTCCGATGAAAATATCTCAAAATGATGCCCCTTATTAGGAGGTGTCACATCCATCATTCCAAAATGTTTTCTAAATACCAAGAAAATTCCTTTCGGTAAAGCCTTGGTGAGAATATTTACAATTTTCTCATCTATTAATATGTGGTGGATTCGGACAGTTCCTCTCTACGCCATGTCTAGAATGAAATGATATCAAATCTCTATGTGCTTGGACTTGTCATGAAATCTTGGATTCTATTCCAAATGTATCCCACTCTTTTTTTCACAATATATCACTTTAGTGACTAGTACCTACTCAAACAACTTTCCAAAGAGTTTCCTCAAACACACCACTTCGTAACTAGCCATGCTAGTAGGAATGTACTTTGCCTCAGTAGTACTTAGTGCTATGGAATTTTGTTTCCTTCTCAGCCAAGATATCATGGAAGATTCAAGGCTAAAACAACATTCAGATGTACTCTTCTTGTCAACAACATTTCTTTCCCAATCAACTTCAGTATATTCATGAAGTCGGACATCTTTTGCAAAATATCTCATACAAAGGGTGATTGTCCGATGAAAATATCTCAAGATGATGCCCCTTATTAGGAGGGGTCACATCCATCATTCCAAAATGTTATCTAAATACCAAGAAAATTCCTTTCGGTAAAGCCTTGGTGAGAATATCTACAATTTTCTCATCTATTAGTATGTGGTGGATTCAGACAGTTCCTCTCTACACCATGTCTAGAATGAAATGATATCAAATCTCTATGTTCTTAGACTTGTCATGAAATCTTGGATTCTATTCCAAATGTATCCCACTCTTTTTATCACAATATATCACTTTAGTGACTAGTACCTACTCAAACAACTTTCCAAAGAGTTTCCTCAAACACACCACTTCGTAACTAGCCATGCTAGTAGGAATGTACTTTGCCTCAGTAGTACTTAGTGCTATGGAATTTTGTTTCCTTCTCAGCCAAGATATCATGGAAGATTCAAGGCTAAAACAACATTCAGATGTACTCTTCTTGTCAACAACATTTCGTTCCCAATCAAATTCAGTATATTCATGAAGTCGGACATCTTCTGCAAAATATCTCATACAAAGGGTGATTGTCCGATGAAAATATCTCAAAATGTGTTTGGTATCAATCTAATGTGCATGGAGAGGCTTGTTCATGAATTGAATCATGTTCAATGCAGAGAATATGTTTGGATGGGTGTTCACTAAGAACATCAAATCCCTAGTCAATTATCTATACCTAGATGGATTTTCCAAATTGGTTCCTATAGCTTCTCCACATAGCTTATTAGAATTTATTTCCATCAAGGTGGGAAGGGACTTGCATTTTGTCATTCCCAATTTCTCCAACAACTTCATGACATATTTTCCTTATGAACGGAAAATTTCACCGGGTCATTTCCACACCTCAAGGCCTATAAAGTAGTGCATGAGTCCAAGGTCCTTCATCTCGAATTCAAAGGCTAAATCCCTCTTACACTTGATCATCAGGGACTCACTACCTGTCAAGAATAGATTGTAAACAAATAAAGCCAAAATCAATGACATACCTTGAACTACCTTGAAGTAGAGGTTGGGATCAACATTGCTCTTGTAAATCCCAACTTCACCAAATAATTGTCTATGTGGGCATACCATGCTCTTGGGGCTTGATTCAAACCATACAATGGCTTATTCAACCTGCAAACATGTGCCTTCAATCCTTTACTTCAAATCCCTATGGTTTCTCAACATACACTTCTTCTTGTAACATGCCATGGAGGAATGTTGTCTTCACATCCATTTGATGAAGGGTCCATCCTTCACTTGCGGTAAGAGAAATTATTAAACAAATGGTTGAATATATCATCATAATCTTCTCCCTCTTTCTGGGATAATATTTGAGCCACGAAGCTTGCCTTATATTTATCTATGCTTCCATCAACTCCAGGTTTCATCCTGAATATCCATTTTAAAGTCACCATAGATATCCTCTTCAGCCTTGGCACAACATCCCATACGTCATTCTTCATAATTGATTAATATTATATGTTCATAACATCCTTGCAAACTTATTCTTTCATGGCTTCTTCAGCAGTGGGAGGTTCAAATTGAATCATAGTGCTCATAGTTGCAACATATCCCCGGTACCTACATGGCTTCTTTCTTTCTTTAAATTATCTTCGAATGGGAACACGTCTCGCGTCATCCTATAATGTGTCACAAAGCCATAGTGGCCTCTTTCTGGTAGGAGGATCACATGGAGGAGGATCTAAGGGGTCCATGGGATCCATGGGATCCATGCGATTGTCAACAATGTCACTTTCAAATTCAAGCACAGAAGGACCATCTAAAATATCCATATTATCATTCTTCTTCTCAAGAGGTGTTGGCCAGATAAATCATTCTTGCGGACAAGACTGATCTCCCTAGTGTCGAATGATATCTAGCAACAAGGAGCACAAACAAATCTACTTTTCTCTAAACATGTTTCAATTCATAAATGAAAACTAAGAGGTGTAACAGACCCTACCTCGGCCCAACGCTTGTTTGTGGCAGCTTTATTCCAACAGCTTCAATCCGTTCCCTTTAGATAACTTACATACACAAACAAACACACATTAAAGAACACCTGCAAAGATATTATAATAAAACATGTTCATTATGAAGATCAAGGAGCTCATAAAATAAACCATTAGAGCCAGTTCAATGAGAAAAACAAACTTGATTGTATTAACTTTATGAATAAAAGAACCTTACAACCTTTGCCTTGATGTTGCACAAGCTCTTTCCAGGGTCCAGCAGGAGTCCCGTCTACTTTGACAAGCCTCACTCACTTCCCAAATGACATGAGAGGTATGTGATCTCTCCTCTCACAAGCTCAAAAAGGAAGTCTAATTTCCAGCAGCATTTACCCTCAAGAATCTTTAGCTTTCAACCCCCCCTACAACCAGCCCAATGCCTAAATTTATAGTGAAAATGGAGGAAGTTGCAGGTCCACCATTGAATGGATAAGTTCCTCCTTCAATGGGATAAGCACCTCATATCATGGAGTTAGCTCCCTTGGTTATGGAATGGATGAACCAAGGTGGAGCAGACTTGCCAGTGCAATATTCCTTCTAGAAGTGTCCAGAAGTGGCCCAAGATGAGTTTTTAAGAATGAACTCATGCCTTTTTAACTTTTACAGGGGTTCGCACACATTACTCAACAGACAGAGCGGTTAGGTTCGCAGGAAACATGACCGTTGGGTGCGGCATCGCAGGCAATGCTAGGAGAAAGTGCGAAACCAGGATTTGAGATATTTTTAAGGTCTTTCTCCCATTTTCAAGGTTTTACATGAAGGGCTGAGGCTTAATAATTGCAAAGGAGGTATGTATGAGTGTTGATGGAGTCACACAAATTGTAGAAAGTCATGGTGACAATTTTTTGTGTAACAGATTGCCCCTTAAAGTGCGAAGTCTGTAATAGATGAGGATGGTTTTTGATCATCTAAAAAGAGTGAAGGACTTTATCATTTCAAGGAGCTTCCTGTGGATACCCTGGTTGGAACCTATAAAAAAATTCAACACAAAATATATATATATGTGAAAATATCATCGCTGAGGTAGGCATTCCCATACTCAGATCAAAATTGGCTAAGAACTATCTAAAACTGTTCAGATACAGGAATGATTTCGTATTACATCACAAGTAGAAACATATGGACACAGTATGGGTGCAACCATATGTTTATGAATATTTCACTATGTAATGATAACAAAATTCCTCGCAGCCTGGATGATGGAAACTAGATCCAAGGTCTTCATTTCTACTTCCTGAACTAGTACGATTCTATTCATGTGAATGAATGTGTCGAAGTCGAACATGGTAGAAACCACTTGATTACCAGTCAATGATGTAAACTATTAACAAGTGTGAGAGGAACCACCAGTAATGTCAATGGCCCTCAATGTACTCAATACAATCCATGAAATGTGAATGAATGAGTCGATGTCAAACACGTCACAGAATCCTTTGATCGAAGGTCAATGATGCAACATGTTGTCAAAGGTGAGAAACTTGCCATTAAGGCATGCGAATTCCAAGGTACTGACGATTTCTAGATCATCTTTCTAGATAATGAGTCAGAGTCGATAGAAAGCGATCTTTCATAGGAAAGCCCATAAGATGAAATAATAAATCAAGTCTGAAGAAATATATTTGGCAAGAACTAACTCAGGGACGGTCAATGATGGATGAAAAATATTTTGTAGGTGAATGGTTTATTTGCACAGACCTCTTGAACACATAACGACACTGCAGATGGCTTGGTGACAGTTGACCCAAAGCTAATACCCGGAAACTGGCTAAAGACTTTCAATGTGGTTTGATTAACTGTTAGGTAAAGGATTTCCCAACCCAGGTGAATAAAAGTGTCGTGTTCAAAAGTGATGGAAAGTTTTTCAAACACAAAGTACAACAAACAGGTCCATTTTTCTCTCTTTTCCCCCACCATTTCTGGCAAGTACCTCTTTATTTTTGATAAGCTTCAGGAAGATAGCATTTGCTTGGTTATAAGCTCATCCTTCGGATGAGTCCAACTTAGTTTAGATTCGAACCCTAAGAAGGAGTGGTTCGTTCCTGTTTGTAATTGAACAAGTCCTTTACTGTTGAATTTTAACGAGTCCAGTATAGGAGAAAATCGACGTTTTTCAATCTTAGGGAGTCAGAAGAAAAACTTAAGAAAACTCCATGGTTGTCCTTTTTCATAAATTTGTGTCTCCCAACCCCGAAAAAGTATAAAATAATAACTAAGAGAACCGCTTGATCATTACAATCAAGGATTACTTTTCATAATTAGTGCCTTCAATCTGAAAAATTAAAAAAAGCGATCGAAAACACGTCATTTTATTACCAATATCGAACTTGAAACGACAAAAGTACGGCAATCTTTTCATGTTTATACGGTCAGAAAAGAGCTGTAAGTAGACCATCTTTTCAATTCTGTTTTAATGAGTTTAAAAAGAAAAACTCGGAAATATTTTCATAGTTTACGAGACAGAAAAGAGCTTAAAGAGGACTCCTATGTGTTTTTGTTGAAAATGACCAATTTGGCCTGAATACTCAATATTTTTCACAAAAACTGTAAACATTACTCATATCTATTTTAAAAATAATAAAAATGTACCAAAAGTGACCTTTTCAAAGTAAAAATAAATAAATTAAATTTATTTATTCAAAAAATCTTATAAAAATGGCTTTTACAAGTTCATTTTACCGTTTGGTTTTGGAGTAAAAAGTAAGAGCTTTTGGTAAGAAAAATTCCTGTGGAGATTGTGAAAAATCCAACCACTAGAATCAAGAATCGTCTTCTCCAGGTAATCCACATTGTCCCTAACTTGCATTTCATCCGTTTAAAATTTTGTTTTTGGCTTTAAAATTTGATTTTTAGAGGAAAATTAGGGCAAAAAATCACCCGCGACAGTTGCACAGGTGTGCCACGTGGCTCTTGCGCAGCCTGATTTTTCAGTGCATAGAGAAAAGTCAGGGTGCCACACCTGTCCTTAAGGAGAAGTGCACAACTACTGTGTCTAAAAGGATGGGTGCGAACCTTGCAGAATGCGGATTTTAAACCCTAAATTCTTCATTTTTGCCCCATAGATATTGAAATGAAATGTTCTAAACCACCTATTTTGCAATGTAGGTACACAAGATGCTTGTTTGGCGGGAAAGAGAGCACGAGGACGTGGATCAAGCCGCATTACTCCATCCACCTTCATTACAGGCATTGAGAGCATGCGGGCTATTTAAATTTTGGACCATACCTGGCATGAGGGCACAAGTATACTTTCTACAATGGATGGTGAACAGGTGGAGCATGTAGGACCAGTGCTTTATTATTGGTGGAAACCGGCTTGAAATCAAGCCGGAAGACGTATAATTTTTTACTAGCTTGCCCAAGAGAGGTGTGGAATTATCTCTATTCGGATCTAGGCCAGGTTGCCAATCTGTCGCTAGTCTCCGAATAGAGTTTTGTAATAACCAGACTCCGGACAAACGGATAGATGCTAAAACCATCTCCCGTCCTGAACTAAAAGTGATCGCCTTTACTGTTACCAGACTCTGTGGGAGTACAGCATTGCATCTAGCTACTGGTTCCCAGATGCGCATGGTAGTAGACTACTTCCGAGGCACCATCTTCAACTGGTGTGATGCTGTATTGGCCAATGTGAAGGGCCAATTGACTAGGGCGAAGAATGGACAGCTAAAGAACTTTGGATATGGTTATTTAGTTGTCAGCTTTGCCTTAGAGAGGGTACCTATGTTGGTTCCATAGCAACTTATTGTTGAGGCTGGACTTCCCCAAGATCCTAGGGTTATGTGATGGGTTGTAGTCATGGCCCGCCATCTTGAGGAGGGTACCGAGGTTGTTCGATTCACACCTGAGTATTTCCGTTGGTTAGAGAACCAACTCTTTGTGATTTAGGATTTTCCATACACTGGGATGGATTATTATGGTGATCCCGACATGGTTCTTCCACCAGGAGAGCAATGGGATGACAGAGGTAAAATTGTTTTCAACATTTTAAAATATAATATATATATATATATATATATATATATATTGGTTTTTAAATCATCCCAAAACTAATAGTAAAAAGTTTTTAAATGCAAATATGGGTCCACGGCGACTAGCTCCTCTCCAGCCTTATGATCAAAGACAACCAGCTGCCGCAGAATCGGCCCCACAGGACCAATCATCAGAGACCTTGGCCAAATTGGAGGGTCATCTAGAGCACTTGACCACAGATATTCTGGAGACTAGCATAGATGACATTCCTCTTAGACTTCAACGCTATGTGATTGGGGTCCCACGACCTTTTAGGAGGTTCCTTTGTAGGGTGGCCCGAGTAGTGGTGTCTTATCGTGATCATCACCAGTGATAGGATGATTGCCTTGTAGACTCATTTTTGGACTTTTTATGCTATCATTTTTGCCGATCATAAGGTGTTTTTCAACCTATGATCGAAGACGATGTATATTTTGACACACTCCTTGTTATGCTATATTACTATTATTGGTTATCTTGAAAAACATGTTATGGGATGTTTTTAAATTTATTGTTTGATTTAATGCAAATGTCTATTTAACATTCGAGAAGCAATTGCATCTGCTAATGTATTTAAATATCTTGGAATGTGCTGATATTCGATGTAATAAAATTCTCGTTCGAAGAGACGGACTCTCAAAAATAATTGTAATAACACTGGATTTCTAATGGCATAAACTCTATTAAGCTGTAATACAATGAGTTTCGAATCTAAATTAACAATAAAACTCTGAATTCCAAATGAAATGGACTCAAATAATAACTCAATCACTGCACTATATTTTGCAATGTTGTTCGTTGTTAGACCGAGGCTTACCCCATGCATAGATACTAACTCGTCAGAGGGCAAATAGATAACCCAAGCTGCAGAAGAGATGTTCTGTGTACTACGACAAGTGCCATCAGCAAAACCGATGTATGTTTGGAGAGGCGTCGACATCTGCAATATCAAGAGTAAAATCGAGATAAGCATGAATAATAATGAAGAAATACTCTCTGAAGTAAAGAATGCATTCCTAATCTAAAAGCACACCAAACTTAGAAAACAACTAGTCTAAAAAATCTCCACACTAATATTTTAAGCATAATATCGCTTTAGATAAAGCACATTCCTAGGTTTACCTAAAGAGACACCGTCAAAATCTTCTAATTCATAGGCCCATTTTGCCAGCTTTCGCTTGAAAATATACGGACCATGCCACATGGGTACAAATTCTCCAGCCCCTAGCTTATCGTTTGCTTGATCGTAAAGTAAGACTAGGTCTCCTTCTGAAAAATTGTGGGGTGTAACATTTCGATCATACTGAGCTTTAATCCTTTTGGCATGAGTTTCGATAGCTAATGCAGCATTACGTCGATTCTCATCTAATTGAGCTAAGTATAATAAACGTTTTTCCTCTTCGGAAGTGGCTGGTAATAATTGTACAGCAATTTGTAATGACAGAATTTCGCATTCAATGGGTAATACTGACTCTAAACCGTAAACCAATTGAAAGGGAGTAAAACCTGTTGATGTTTTGATTCAGGTTCGGTATGCCCAAAGTGTTGAAAAGAACATGTTATGCCAATTCAACCTATGAATCCCAATGATTCGTTGGATCATGGTGACTTGAACTTTGTTGATTGCTTCAACCAGACCATTTGCCTATGGGTAATATGGAGTGGAACTATTATGACGCAGGCTAAGCTGATCTGTAAGTTCAGTCATCATGATGTTTCGAAAATGACTCCCATGGTCAGTGATAATCGCTTGAGGAACACCAAACCTAGCAATTATATGATTAAAAATGAAAATCGCAACAGTATTGCCATCTGCCGAAAATGTAGGCATCGCCTCGGCCCACTTGGTAAAATAATCTACTGCAAAGATGATATACGCATGCCCCCTAGCTGAGTCAGGGTTACATGTAATAAAATTGATACCCCATTTTGCGAATGTACCAACGGAAATTATAGGGTGGAGATGAGTAGGTGGAGTGTGCATCTTACGATAAAAAATTTGGCAATTGTGGCATTTCTGGACTGCAGTGATATAGTCTTTGAATAAGGATTGCCAGAAATAGCCAGCGCGCAAAATCTTTTGGGTTGTGGCATACCCAGACATATGACCGCCACATGCTCTAGAGTGATAGTCATTAAGAACCTTTTCAGCCTCATCATGAGTAAGACAACAGCAGAAAACAGAATCCACCCCATGACGATAAAGAGTATCTCTAATAATAGTGCAAGGTTTGGATTGGAAATGTATTTTCCGGAATTGAGATCGTGAAATGTCAGGCCAAAAAGATTGGGTCTGGAGATAGACAATGATATCTCCATACCATGGATCAACAGTGCTGATAAGGAACAAGGATTCATCCACAATGGGCTCTTCTGCCACATGTTTGGTATCAGCACGAGGGAAGTCACACATCAATTCCGCAAAAACCAAAGACTTCTTTGACTTGGGCTTTTCAAATTCCAAGTCAAATTCTTGCAGGATGACAATCCATTTGGAATACTTGCCCCCTAGCAATTGTTTAGTCAAAATGTATTGCATAGGGTTACTGTCAGAAATGTCCGTGGTTTTGCGTAACAAAATGTAATGATGGAAACGCTGAACAACTTGTACTGCAGCTAAGGCCAGTTTCTCCACATGTGAATATTTCAACTCAGTCGGAGTTAGAGTCTGACTAAGATAATAAATCACATGTTCACTTTCGAATTCATCCTGTTGAACTAAAACCATCCCAATCGTGGAATGGGAAGCGGCGAGGTACAAGAAGTAATCCTAGTTGTAGTTGGGAGGATGCAATAATGGTGCATGGGTCAACGCTTGTTTAAGTACATCGAAAGATTTGTCAGCTATCTCGTCCCAAAAGAATGGACTATTTTGTTTCAACAACCGGGTGAAACCTTTTGTAATCTCGGCGTAGTTAGGAATGAAATGGCGTAAAAAGTTTGCTTTCCCTTGCAAACTCTGGCGAAGAGTCGAAGGAGGTGGTAACCTGACAATGGCTTTGACCTTCGAAGGATCGACACAAATGTCGGCTTTGGATACCACAAATCCCAGTAAATGACCCATTTCTATACAGAAAACACACTTGTGCGGATTTATCCTAATTCGATAATGCCTACATCTCATGAAAATTTCTCGTAAATGAGTGAGATGGTCGGCTCTACGTAAAGAATGGGTAGGTAAATCATCAAGATAAGGCTGCATAATTTGCTTGATGTCATGAAACGCGTAAGACATAGCCCTTTGAAAAGTTTCTATGGCGTTCTTCAATCCAGAAGGTAACTTGCAATAAGCAAATGTCACCCATGGACAGATGAATGTCGTTTTTAGTTGATCAGCAGGTAGAATGTTAATTTGATTGTAACCGGAAAAGCCATGCATAAAGGAGAAAATTTCACTGCCGACACAATCACCAATAATTTGATCGATATAGGGTGTTGGATAATTGTCCTTGGGACAAGCACGATTGATATCCCTATAGTCAATACATATTCTTATTGTCTCTTTTTTTTTAGTAACTGGAACAATATTTGATACCCAATCCGTCAAAGGAATTGGATAAATGAAACCTGCTTTAAGTAATTTCTCAACTTCTGTTTTGAAGGCAATAGCTTTTTGTGAGTGTATCTGACGCAAACGTTGCCGGACGGGTTTAGCATCCGGGTAGGTTTTGATTTCATGAACAACGATTGAAGGATCAATTCCTGGCATTTCCTCATAGGACCAGGCAAACACGTCATAGAATTCTTGAAATAGGGCTTTATATGTGTTGACTTCAGTGTCCGTACAAGAAGCACCTATGTGAATGTTTTCAACAATCCCAGGTTTGACTGAAATGTCGATAGGAACCATTCGAGAAATATTGGCTAAATGTTGTTCAGAATCAGGGTGCTTCAATGGATTTTGTGGTTCTTTGACATATTTAGCAATAAAAATAGATGAAAAATCATTTTCAAAATGATCAATCTCAGGTAAAAACAAAGATCGATGATGAAGATCTTCCCAGGGTAACGCATCAACAGACAAAATTTCCCGAATTTTTTCATCGGTGTGAACAGTTGCAGAAAAGGTTGTTGACTTTGAGGTTGAAATTGAAAGTGATTCTCCATGGATCTCATTCACTAGATCAAGATTGGTTGAGCTTGAGTCGGAAAACGACAGTACAGCCTGATAAGCAACTTCAAAGGGACTCATAGGCATGCCATCACCAAAAGAGTCCACCTTAGAATCGAATGGAATGATCCAAGGATCATCAAGAACAATGGATTCTGACGAAATCATATGAATAGTTGTGAAAGGAGACGGTACGTTGGGAGGAGGAAATGAAAAAGTTCCGAGTAAACCCGAATCTTTAACTAGTCCTACCCCAACATCCTTATAAGGGATAGTGGTTTTACAAACATGTTGAATACTCTCAGCAGAGGATGGGTCAGACGAAAAATAAGTTAATTGATCTATTGTAATGATATTTCCATTATGTGGAAACTTAATAAGCCGAAAGACCGATGAAACAACAACAGTCATGGCGTAAGACTAGCTACGACCCAAAAGAAGGTTGTAATCCAGAGGGGCATCAACCACCTCCACATCTAGATTAACAGTTTTTCCTTCAACCCCTATAGGTAAGTCCTGCAAAATGCCATAAGGATGAAACCCTCGGCCATCAAAGGCCTTCAGAATCATCGGGGATTGATTAAGTGTAGGAGAACCAAGGGTTTTTCCAACACTGTATCGACATAATACACGTTGAAGCTCCCTCATCAATCACAGTCCTAAAGCAAGGTCTTTTTTTGACTAACACTGGAATCTGGAAAGCCATTTGATGAGGTAAAATAGGTGTACTATTTTCTAAATCAAAGACTATGAGGTTTGAGTCCTGAAGATCAACAGCTCCTATAGCCGACAATAGCATTTTAGGTTGTGCTGGACAAGATTGTAGCACCTCCAAAGCCGACATTGCTAAAGGGGAAACAGCTAAATCTTCAACAATGTTATAGTTCTGAATAGCTCTCACATATAGATTGAAAGCTGACTTTCGAAGTATACCCTTAGCGAGCGGTTTGATTACTAAGTCAGGATTTGGTTTCTCGATCTGTAGTGGATCGGAACTGGACGAAGCTAAGGTTGATGGATTGGAATTAGAAGATTCTACTTCTTTACCACCAATAGGACTCTTACTTCCATAATCTTGTGATCGTGTCGCAATCCTTACATGTGACATCATCATTATGGGCTCTTCCGAGGCAATAGAGGAAGAACCTATCATCTTACTGTCTTGACTTGGAAAAGGATCCTTCAAAATAGCAGGTGTTTGCGAACCTTTGATGATTTTCACAACCTCAGCACGATGTGGACAATCTCTTATAAAATGCTCCTCATCGCTGATGAGACAAGGATAGAGAGGTTTACGTTTCTCATCAGTAGATTCAGGTTTATCAGATTTCTCCTTCACGTTTTGCTTACTCTTCTTCTTGCCTTTCTTCTTACCGTTAGATTTTTATTTGGTTGTAGATAATTCTACGACATGGACATCGGCAGAAATTTCAGTTGAAGACTCTCCCTTCGAGGAATCTGGTAAAGTTATAATAGGAGAATAATTCTTGGAGGATTTCTTCTTACTCTTGGTATTAACAGTACCAATCATACCGTCATTGGCATGAGACCCTGAGGGAGGTGCAGTTATTTGATTTTGTTTCAGAAGGTCGGGGATTCTCGTGTAAAGTACCTAACTGCATATAAACTAAGTCAAGGTACTGAGCTTGAGCAATGGCTTGCTCTTCGGTAACTACTCCTGCCTTGGCTACATCTTCAGTTATTTTAGGTAATAATGATTTTACAAACCGTTCTGCCAAAATTTGGTCCAGGATAACAACTTTCACTAAACGACGTCGATGTTGCCATTCATGAATATGGTCTGAAATATATGTGGACGCCGACTGTTTTAATGAAGTTAATAATTCTGTTCCGTTGTCATATTGGACTGCCAGCTAAAAATGAGTAAGGAAGGAAGTGGATAATTGACTAAAATTGTAAAAAGAGCCTCGTGGTAACTCAATGTACGACTTGGCTGCAAGGCCAATCAAAGTACGTTGAAAAAGACGAAGATGAACTGAATCATCTATAATGGAATTCGATGCACACCAGAGATGGTAAGTCATCACATGATTGGATGGATCTTCTCTTGACTTCCCCTCAAACTTTGGTGTATCATTGGGCAACTTATTCGGCATTGGCGGCCAAAAAAGAAGATAACTAATGGGATCATTCGTAAGGCACGACAAGTCAGGTGAATCCAAAGTTGTTATAAACGGTAATTGATGGTTCGGATCCCAAAAACTTGTGGTCATAAGACCAACCCCAGGAGGAGGATATCCAGGATAAATTGGTATCGGATTTTCATTCGGGATATCATATCCTCCTGGAAAACCAGGATTAACCAGACCATACTGGGGTTGTTGCAGTTGTTGATAAGTATACCTAGGGTATGATTGATACTGATAAGTTGGACTCTGCACAGCAGGACTGAATTGGTACTGTCCCTGGTACGGTTGATAAGTAAATTGGGGTTGACTTGTGACAACCATACTAGGCCCACGTTGTCCTACAGGCATTGAAACCGGAGTCTGGATTGTAGGTCTGGACTGAGGTAAAGAGGCCTGAGAAGATGATACAGGAGCAGTAGAAACTAGAGCTGCTGATACTCTAGAAATAGGTGGGGTGGATTGAACAAAGGCCACAATAGTTGCAACAGATGTTTGGGGCAGAGTTCGAGGTGAACTAGGCCTAGACTGATGAGCTACCCCAGGCATAGAAGTTTGAGTAGTAGGCTGGACAAGTTGTTGGGGTGAACCAGAAATCAAAGGTTGTCCAGATTGAGATGACAACTGCACACTGGGTTGCGAAGTCTATTGATCCCACACCACGTTCATTCCAGGGTATGGACCCATAACAGGTTGAGCATATTGAGGACCAAAACCAGGTTGAGTGTAAAGTTGATAATTATAGGGTACATTTTCCGGTCCTTGAACAAATGATTGACCTGAAGGTGGTTGGAAACCTTGAGGTTGGTATTGACCTTGAGGTTGGTACTGACCTTGAGGTTGGTACTGACCTTGCGGTTGGTATTGACCTTGAGGCTAGTACTGACCTTGAGGCACATATTGATACTAGGGTTGACCTTGAGGTACATAATTATACTGAGGTTGACCTTGAGGAAAATATTGTCCCGTAGGGATGTACTGTCATTGAGGTTTCCCCCCAGGCGGTAATGGACTACCTTGAGGTTGCCCCCCAAGCGGTATTTGAGTACCTTGCGGCTGTCCCCCAAGAAATATTGAACTACCTTGAGGTTACGGATTAGGAATAGTACCACACATCATAAGAATCTCTTCCACACTTAACAGTTTAGTTCCTTTATTACCAGGAGATACTGCATATTCAATGGGTTGAGGAGATGCTCCTGAAAATGTACCAAATAAATACTGATACCCAGGAGGAACAGAAGGACCGCCATTTAACAAAAGTTTCTGGTGTCTGAGAAAACAAGGATGACTATCTCGACATATTCAAAGGAGGATAATAACCTCTGGGTGTTGGATGGAAAGGAAATCGAGGTGGTGAAGACGCAAGACCTAGATTTTCTAAAAAATTGGTCAATGAAATATACCAAGCATCACCTCTAATGGGACTGTAGAAAATGGATTCACGCTCCCTAAGTTCGATAGCTGGTTGATTTTCAGGGATGCTTATACCTTTGTTTGGACTTACAATTTCTTCTATGGAAATGAGTCCAGAAGGAAGATTTTGGGTAATGATATTTTCTACTTTGGGTGAACTATGACCACTAGAAGTAGGAGAAGAAAATCCTGAAGATGGAGTAGCAGTAGGTTCAGTTTCAGGTTTAGAGATTTCAGGTTCTTCGGCTAATGAACTAGTAGGGGTGATACTACCAATAACCTCGGAAAATGAAATCGGTTCATAAATATGTTCTGTTGCTTGAACTAGATGATCAGGATGTATGATTAATGAAGACTCTCTGGCCTCCGGTGACCCAACTCTACTTTCACTAGGTGTGACAAGAGCTCGTAGCTATTTAAGTTGACTTGGTGTAAATTTGGGAGGCTGGCCCCCAAGTCGACGAGATTGTCTCAGTGATTCAGCCACGATTAATTATTTAATTACTTCACACGAAAACAAAGAAAATCTCAAGAAAACCACCTAAAGTCTCTAAAGAACAAAGCAATTTGAAGCACACGCCACATGAATCTAGGAGATCAAATCACACACAAATAGTATCTTTCTGGATCAAAAACACTATTTGGTGATGAAATCCAGCGTCGCAGAATTCAATACAGAAATGGCGGTTGGAACAATTACCCCGACAACCTGCTTAATGAAATATATTGGGAAAGGTTTCTACACTATAACCATCTCGAGTGAAGATAACCACCCAAAGAGTCCAAGTGAGTCTATTCGACGTCTGCTCCAGGTATAGTGGGATCTTCCCTCCACCATCCCCTAGGAAAGAATCCTAAAGATTATGGCCACTAAGGTCACCAATGGAAACAAATATACCTGGGGGAACAGTCTACAATCCGATATGCATGCAAGGGTAGAGTAACAAGCTCAATCCCCTTGAAGGCTCTTTGACATAATCCAAGGTTTACCGACAAGTGACCCTAGGCTCCTCGACAACGGTTAATATGAGGTTTACCATTTTAATACGTGAATATCTTCTATCATTCCCAATGAGGAAGGATTGATTCCCACACTGGTTTGGATATGATCTCGTGTTTCTCCTTTAAGAGGAGCTTTCCCAGAGCATAGATGTAACAATTGGAATTTCTCCCTACCACAAGATCAACTACTTGTTTTTTTAAACTAGCTTGGAGAGTTAATTACTCCCTACTCCAAGATACTAGCCTAAGCTATGTTGGTGAAAAGAGCCCTAGAAAATAAAAATATTGCTAGATGAATTTTAATTAAGCATTAATTTTATTGTTTGTTTCTTAAGTCAATGGGTGCGGAGATGAAACCTTATGGTGTGAAGACTCAACTCAAAAACACTAAAAAATGCACCTAAGATGATAACAATTTCTTTTCCTTTTCAATGAATCTCTAGCTAAGGAAGAGTTGAAAATGCAAGGCTTTGAAAATCAAATCTTTCTCTTAACATAGAACTGAAAGGAAAATTTTGTCTTTTTCAAAGAACTTTAAAAATGAGACTACTAATCATGCTCACGGAAAATCCCTTTGCTTTTCAACAATCAAGAACTATAAGAATAAACAATTCTTTTAAGAGATCTTTTAAGATTTCTAGAGAAACTCTAAAAAACTATTCAAAACAATTTTTTTTTCAACAATCTTCTATAATTTCTACGAAAAACTCAAAACTATAATCTAATCTTGAGATCTAAATGAAAAATGGATTGAAAAGAAACTTGAAATGCTTTTTAGGATACTTCACTTAGTTTTTCATCTAACTAAGGATCAATTTGTTCAGCTCAACAAACTAATCAAAAACACCCAATTATAAAAAATGAAATTTGAAACTTTCAATCAAGTTTAATCAAAGTTTTGCAAAAGAGACAAATCGGATCTAGCTCTCTTCAAGGATAGATTTCATAAGCTAGTCAAACTCAGCAAGAAGACCAGAGATACTAGGGTGATCTAAGGCTCTAAGGCTTCTGATCTCTGAGCTACTACGAAGACCAAGCAAAAATCAATCCAACAGACAAAACTTCTAGAAAATCACTTCAAACGAGAATTCCAATGAAAATTAACTCGCAAGGAACTTTTGTGTAACAAGAGGAGGAGGAATTTTCCTTTCTTTACTGAGGGAAACATATTCATCGAACATTACATCCTTGATAATTTCAACCTTCCTTTGACTAGGAATATATGTTCTAAATTCTTTAGAATTTTCTAATATCTAAAAAATGTGCCTTTTCTTCCCATCGCTTCCATCTTGTTCATTTTCTACTATGGCACATGGAAATATACAAGGCAACTAAAGATACAGAGATGGCCAACATCGGGTGTGACACATGTGAACACTTATTTAGGGGTCTTGTTTTCCAATTCTTAATGAGGAACCTTGTTTTGAACATATCCAATAGCATTCGTTGCTTCTCCCCAAAGGAACTTTGACAACGTTTTATCATGGAGCACGACATGGGTGACTTCTACAAGAAATATTTTTTTTCTTTTAGCTACTCCATTTTGTTAGAGATTATAGGGCACAATCATCTATTATTGATACCTTCCTTCTTGAAAAATATATGAACTCATTCAAAATGTACTCTCCACCATTGTGAGACCTGAAGATCTTAATTATCTTCCATGTTTGATTATTACCAAAGCTTTGAACTCCTTGAACATTTTGAAGGCTTCATCCTTGTGCTTCAAATAATATATCCACGTCTTTATTGAGAAGTTATAAATGAAGGTGATGTAGTAGAGATGGCCTACAATAGAATGTATGGTCACCATACCACATATGTTAGAGTGAGTGAATTGGAGGATTTATTTTGCCTTGTTATCACTAGAGGGGAATGGTCCCCTTGTCTTATTTCCACTGGAACAACCTTCACATACTCCATCATGTTGGGCTTGAAAATTGGGAATACCCAAGACCAATTTCTTTGATTTCGAAAGAGCATCATAATGTATATTGGTCAATATTTTGTGCCATATCTCACTTATATGATTAGTATCATTGACCAATGCTAGAAGAGTTCTACTAGTGACTTTATAGAATCCTTTGAATATCTTTCCCAATGTGAATGCATCTCTCATAGAAGTTCCAACAGGCCAAGTAAGAACCTTTCCCTTGATGAAGGAAACCATCATCCCTTAACCTTCCAAAGCTGATGTTGATACCAAATTCTTATTTAATCCTGACACATACATCACATAATGGAGAAAAACATATTCCCTAGAATATAAATGAAATTAGATAGACCCAAAGCCTTTAATGGGATGAGTGGAGTTGTCTCCAAGAATAATTTTCAAATTTGAGTCCCTCTTTACAAAATTAGAGAGAACTTCCTTATATCCAGAGAAATGATGAGTGGCCCCACTATCAACCAACCAACTATCCCATGAATCTGGGGGAGAGGAACTAGTGTGAGTAGAAATAAGAATATATTCAGATTGATTGGAAACATTTCATACCTAGAGTATATTGACTTATTTTAAGGATGATGATCTTCTTCATGATCACTTAGAGCATATCTTCTTCTTATTTCATCTCTTCCATTATTATCATTCATTTGTTCATCTCTTCTTCCTTGATAATTAAACCTATTATTGTTGCTTCTTGTGTTGTAGCATGGACCATTGTTCTTCTCGTGGAAATCTCGAGCATAATGTCATTTATTCCAATAGTTGTAACATTCAATGTGTGATTCTTCTCTATAATTCCTTCCCTTTGAATTTTGAGGAGGAGGCTTCCATGAATTTGATGGACCTCCTTTTCCTTCCTTCTTCTTTTTTGAGTGACAAATATAGTGTGCTCTCCTTCTTGATTGTTTTGAATCATACCTCTTGATTTCATACTTGATTATTCTTGACTGAGATTTCCAACAATCCTATCAAATGACGAGAATTTATTTTTATTTCTTATAGCAGTAATGAAGGTTTCCCAACTGGAAAAGAGAGCTCTAAGGGATATAATCACCAATTCCCTTTTAGGCACAGTTTCCTCAACCCTTTGTAACTGATATCTAAGACGAGATAGCCTCATAATGGAGGATTTCATAAACTCTCCATTATTCATCTTAATATATTTTATTTGATCTTTTGAGGAGAATATTTCATTTAAATTGTTGACTTCATACATGCCAACTACCTTATCATACATATCCTTAGAATTCTTCAAATTTCCAGCATATGCAAGTAAATTATCTTATAAGACATCAACTATATTTTTCTTTGGTTTTAACTCAAATTTCTTGTGCTTTTTCTTGGCCATAACAGAAGCATTCTCCAGAGGCTTAGGTAATTTTCCTTGATTGAATTCCAAAACATCATTGTCATTATTTATGATCTCCGCCCTGATTTTCCATGCAGTAATGTTAGATGAGAAACCCAACTTCTCATGTTCCTTGAAGAAAGAGGAAGACATCTTCACTTGATTAGCTAGGTTCATTCAACTTTCCAAAGATGATTGCTTCAAATATTGTATCCTTTTGGGCTTGTCCTTCACCTTATCTCTAATGCCATGTTAAATTTTAGACTACTTTATCTTGTTTCAATTACTTTAGCGCAAATCAATTTTTCAATTAACTATATTTCATCAACAATTAATATTTCTAATCATCAAAATTAATTGAATATAGAATAGTAAATGTAATGAAAAAGGAGAAAATCAAGACATCAACAAGAGACACAATATTTTCAATCAATGACCAGGGAAAAACCCACTATAGGGAAAAAGCCTTTGTAATTATTTTTCTATTAGATGTTGGACAATTTGCATTGTCTCGATGGCTACTGACTGCAACCGTGTTGGAATTGATGTCAAAATCACGTTGGGAGATGTGTTTGGAATTTGGCATTGTCTAACTATTGGAAGGAGTGTTGGCATTGATGTGACCCAGACTAGCATGGATGCTTGTTGCAGTAGATGTTGGCTTTAATGTTCCCTAGACTAGTTGTGATGGTAATTGGGCTAGAATTGATATTCTTTATGTGTCAATATTAGGGGTAGTCCCATGGTTGTTCCAATGCCATGTAGAGAATCATCATAGTAGCAAGCTTACTGGAGAAGCCATAAAATGATGACTATGGCAGTTGGGAGTCCAGGATTCGAGGCATAATAAGAAGAGTCAAGGAGAAAATAATGCAAGAGTGTTTGCACACATTTTTTTTAGGTATCAGATGGGCTTAAAGCCTACATAGGACCCTCTCCACCTAAAATTTCTCTGAAAGAGATTTCCAACACTGTGTAGAAGTCTACAAATGGCATCCTGGATCAAAATATATGGATTTCCAATGTTAGGGCCTTGAAGTCCTTCGGAGGAGGCAAAATTTTAGAACCTGATATTGGAAAGGGAATATTGGAAGAAGGCTAATTTCAAAAGTCAAAATATCAAAGATTAGACAATGAAACCTTGGGACCATAGAATATCGGTAGCTAAATTTTAGAAAGCTCAATATCGGAAGGCTTAGAGCAACGAGACCCAATATTGGAAGGACTGAGCAGGCCAATGGAACCTTGGAGCATAAGCCCATTAGAATCTCATAACTTCTTAAAGAATGAATTCTTTAAAATATTTGGTAGTTTTAAGTGACGAGGGATGCAGAGAAAATATTTACAAAGGATTTTGGTGAAAAACCAAAGTCTGTTGGACCCCTTTCTCTCTCTTCCAGGTGGACACATGGCAAGGAGATTAGGAATTTTGGGTGGCCTAGTGGGTTAAATCCAGGTGACACATGTCACCATTGAGGAGGTTCCACATAGAGGGATGATGTCAGTGTGATTTCACTTAGAGGTCAGCATTTCAGAGGTTAAGGATTTTAGAACTCCACTATAAAAGTTTCTCTGAAAAGTTTTGATGAATGAGTTTCAATGGATTGGTCCCTGACCGTGGGAGTCTAATAAAATAGAGGGCGCAGAGGAGGCTTCAGAAACCAGTTCCTATGAAAAATTTCAAACCTCGAAGTTTCGTAACTCCTATTTAAATTCCATATGAGGAAAGGTTATGATGAAAGGGGCTCCAATGAGACTAGCACATGGTTGCAAAAAACTAATAAAACCGAGGGCGCGAAGCAGGCTCTAGCACCTAAGCGTTATGGAATATTTTCGAGGATGGAGATCTCGTACAAGGAAAATTTTAGGGGCTAATATTTGCACGTGGGCTGATTTTCAATGCATTTTCAGAAGAAAAAAGAAGAAAAAGAAAATCACCAATTCGCATTATTTTTTTCTAAAAATGATTCACCCAAATAGTATAAAATAATTTAACCTTATAAATTGCTAATATTTTATAGAGAAAATATAAAATCATTATAAACTTCAATACTTTTACAAAAATATTGCCAAAACTTTTATATTTCTCATATTAGGGATTAGTAACATTCGCCAAGGTCGCTAAATTTCAAGATAAATTTTCATCGTGAAAATTTTCCTTGATCTCGTAACTCTTGTGTAAATGCATATTTGAAAAATTTATGATGCCTAGGGAGCTCTAATGTAAGTGTTTGTGTTTGGTCATGTTGAGTCTGAGGAACCAAGGGTGAAGAGTACTTAACAAAGGAATATAGGCCCTCGGTAGGAACATAAGGCCTTAGCATCTAAAAGCCAAGTCGTTGGTTACATCACCTAGTCCCATGGAAGAAAAACAGGAATGTTCCAACCAAAAGGAGCTCATAACCTCAAGACCTCGTAACACCTTTTTAATACAAGTTACAATATGGGGAGGCCTGATACTACTGTAAAAAGGAAAAGGAGGTTGTCAGTCACATCACGTCGTCCTATGGTGTGTAAAGCTAAAAGGGCCTAAGAAAAAGGGGCTAAAGGCCAACCGGAACTTCGCAATTTTGTAACATCGCTTCCAATAAAAATATGTTGAAGCTCTAATATTGTAGCACCCAAGGGCTATATTAGTGGTCATAGGTAGCGGTAATATGAAATAGCATGCGATAAAGGGAAGAGTAGAGGTATCTGAGAAAAAGGGGCTAAAGGTAAAATCGGAAGCTCATGATTTTAAAAGGTCATTATAATGAGAGTTACGATATGGAGGAGCCCCGATATTGCAATGCATAGTAGAATGAAGTTGTTGGTCATAGGCAACGATCACATGGAGGAATGTGAAAAGGCTTAGATAGAAGGAGTTAAAGGCCAAGCTAGATTTTGTGATTTCGTAAGATATTTTTTATAACAGTTACGAAATGTTTGGGATCTGAATTGCACTGTGGACTAAATGCTCTGAAATGGCAACACAAAGATATGTGGCAGATGAATGAGTCAGTAGCCAAAGAGTAATTGTGTGCAGGATAGTTGGTATCAGGAGTAATAGATATTTTCAAAGATCGTTGGGTCAAGGAAACAAGGACCACGATTTACAGAAAAGAGTGTTGGGTCTTCCTTGAGGTGAAACAAGCCATATTTGTGCTCTAATACATGCCTCAATGAATTAAATTAAGATCAAAGAAGCCATGTCAAAGATCATTCAAGCTATGTGAAACAATGAATAAGAATGGAGAGCCTTAGTGATAGGAGGTTTGTTCACAGAGAGGACAGTGCCTGGTTGAATTATGTAGGTGGACTGAGAATTAATTCTCAGTATGGAGAAACGGTCAGGTGCCCATTCTCATATTTAGTACAGTGGGAGAGACCAAATTAGACACAACAGAAGAATGAAAAATCCATGCCAAGGTACACTCGAGTAGTGTGGATACAAGATAGTAGAGGTAGCATTTTGTAGAGTGAAGCAAAAAAACAAAACCAGTGATTGCTATTGAGCAATGGGAGAATGAAACATTGTTGAGTGAGTTGTGAGGAGATCTTTGTGTGTTGGTGTGTTGTTGTGTGAGGTTGAGTGAGCCAGTTCCACAGAGAAAGGCTGGAAAGTGCCTATGCAGAGGAAAGACCCTAAGAGAGTCAGTGCTGCTATGAGAAAGGTTGAAAGTGCATGTATTGTTTGAAGAAGGTCGAGAGAGCCTATGCTACGGTGTAAGATTCCAAGAGAGCCTATGGAATAGAAGAATAAGAGTTGAACTGCATGTTATTGAAGAGCAGAGGAAAACGTGCAGCAAGCGAATGTGATGAGTGACTGTTGTTGAGAATATCAGTGGGCTACTACAATGTGAGCAGAGTGAGCAGAGAATAGAGCTGATATCAGGCAGAGTTGTTGCTAATTACAGACATCATTTAGTTCCTATTTTACTGTGGGATGGAACTTGAAAACATGAGGTTGGTGCTTCAATCTATAATGGGTGCTTGTGAAGGCTTGGGGGTTGGTGCCTCCTACAAGTCAGTGCTTGCATAAATCCAAGGGGTTGCAAGTTTGTGCTTGCAAAAAATTCATGAAGTTGGTGCTTCAGATGGTTCTTATCATGAGTTGGACAGGTATCTAAAAAATGAGGGAGTTCGTTCTTTCTACTAGTGGGTGCTAGCAAAAAAACCAAAGCGAGTTGGTGATTCTTGTGAATGGTGGCTCAGAAACAGATTGATGTAATAGAGTAGGTGCTCTTATTTTACATCAGTAACAATAACAAGCTTTGGTAGTTTTTTCCTAAAATGGTTTCCACGTAAAACCTTGTGTCTCATGTGTATGATTGTCCTGGTGTGTTCTTGTATGTTGATTTCATATTTCTGCAACATGATATGTTGTTCTTGATTATATGGATGGTTGCCAAGTTTGAATAAGAAAAGTAAATTGACATAAGAGTTAAAAATTGGCCTTAATATTTATTCATCCCCCTCTTAGTGTTAACATTGTTTCCAACATTCGATTCTCATAAAATGTTTAACAAAGAGTACAATGAGCCAATACAAAATCATCGAGCAAAATTAACCCAACAACATTCTGAAATATGTTGCCAACATTGATCTAGATTAGAGACAACCTTTCCTACCTATGGTCAACTACGGTCAAGTGTCAACTTACAACCCTAGAGCCCAACTGCATGGAAGGATAGTTATGTGTGTGGTTGAAATATTCCAACTGCACAAATTAGCCTACATGTCTATAGTTATAATAAAAAAATTCCTTGTCAAGCCTGTGATTGAAAACCAAAAACCTAACACACATGTGAGCTTCGGACCCTACAATCTCAGACTTGTATGAACTAATTTCCTCGACCCATCCTTAGACCTATGCGAACCAATAAATTAAGAAAAGAAGAAGAATATTCTTGGTAATGTCCAAATGAGCTTGATATGACTTGTATTTATAGGCTTATAAGGGTGTCCAATTTCATGTTAGGGTTGACCTATCTTTTTGTGCACATGTGGGATTTTCTTCAAAAATACACTTTCCCTTGTCCAAATTGAGTGCTTCAATTTCAAAATTTGTCCTTTCACAAAGAGGAAGCTCATCCCATGGTTGAAATTTGTCATTGATTTACCAAATTAATAGAAACTATAAAATGACTGAGATTAACTGGGAATAATTATCTCTTACACTCCCCCTTAGTTACCACCACTAATTTCTTTCTCACCTAAATCTTAGCTATGATTACAATACTTGACATAAATTCAAAAATTTGTTTTAATTCTACATGTTGGTGCTCAGCACCATGTTGTACAATATTTTTCTTTCTTTTTCTCCAAACGTTGTATCCTTTTCCTCAATATTTCTTCATATTCAGTTTCATCTTCATCTACTTCTTCTTTCACCTCTACTTGTACCTTATTTGTTTCTAATTAAAATCTTATGTCAATATCTATAAGATAAAAAATAATATCTTTGTTTTCTTTCATCTTCTCTTCTACCCTCGCAAAAGTTTCAATTGATTATGAGTTGAAGATTGACATAATGAGTGGACCTCGGATTGTCAATAAATGTAAGAGGGAATGAATTTATAAACCCATATTAAGACCAGAACACCTATGTGTAGACTTCTTAATGGAGCTAGAAGGCTCCTAGTGGGAATATAGGTGAGACAATGTTTAGTGACACAAAAAGGAGTTGTGATCATTCATTAGGGAAATTTTAAGGTTTAAAATGGGCCTCCTAGGGAAATTATAAAATAATAGTGGAAATAATAAAATAAGATTAGATTAAATCATCAAATTTTAGAGGTAAGAAAGAAAAAACTATTTTTTCAACTCGTATTTTCAACTTATCGCCCTATGGGTTTACTCAAATTTTGAGCGGAAACACTTGTTGGATGAAAAATTTGATTCCTCATCAAAGGAGTACCCATGTTCCATATTTTTTATGGATCCTACTACATGAAACATGAGAAATACATGAAAAAATGTGATTGTGATAACCTTTTTTTAATGTATTTCTCATGTTTTGTGTAGTAGGGTCCATTGAAAGTATGCAACATGGGAACTCCTTGGACGATGAACTAAATTTTGCATCCAATGAGTACTCACGCACGAAATTTGAGTAAAAAATTAGGGAGATAATTTGAAAATACAAGTTGAAAAAGTAGTTTTAGTATTTTATTATTTTTTAATATTTTTACTTTTTTTACTCCAAAAATGGTGAATCATCACCCATGGTTGACATCATCATCTTGAATTTGATTGGTTCTTATAGAGTTTATTTTGATTCTACATTTTTCTTAGGAGGCTTATTTTAGACCTCAAAATTCACCTAATTTATATTAGCAAATAGAGGAGTAGAGAGATTTCCCACAACGAGATCGAGACTTAGAGGGAGCCTAGTTCTAGAGGGAGCATCCCTATGGAAGCTAGTACTTCAGGATCTAGGGAGATAAAACTCATTATTTTAGTGGTTCCAGTAGTAGTGTGGAAGCAATAGCAACATAGTAGCAATAGTAGTATGAGTAGATCATATTTCACCTTGCATGCAGCCATACCTCGAGGAGTGGGGTGGGGCGATATAGAGCCTTAGTCCCAAAGTTGCAAAGATTTGGGTAGGGTCCACTGAGGTGTCCTCCTCATGGATCATTACCATGCTATAGGGGCCCACAATATTTAGTAGTAGAAGGATAAATGTTAGTTGGTGTAGTCAAATAATGAGGAGCACAGAGGAGTGTTCAAAGCAGTGTAGGAAACATAATCCAGAACCAACATTAATATAGCCTTCCCAGTAGACATTTGTAGAGACACAGTTGATTCAGTGTTTTTTCTCAATGCTTCTCAGTTGCAATTATTGCAATAGCAGCAGCAATAGTGAGTGGTAGTGCTATAGTACATTCCACAAGTGTTGGATAGGGGTGGTGAAAAATCTGTTCCTTTCCAAGAGGGAGTGTTAGAAAGTGTAGCAAGAAAGGCTCAATTTGACTTTAGTCTTAGTCAAATTGAATAAATTGAATCTCCACATCATCAAGACAACTTGGTGGAAGTTAACTAGTGTGACATGGCTCTTTTTATTCAATTAGCTTAATAAATTTGAGTTAGTGGTTTGGAGTTTAGTCATGCATGTATTGATTGCTAAAATTTAGCAATATAGTTTAGTTATTTTTAGTTATACTTAGTTAACGGGCCTCTAACAATTAATAGAGTGAGTTGATGGTCAGTTGAGGAGTGGGACAATAGACTAACTCAGAGATCTAACAATTAACTAGTCAATCAACCCAAAATAGCTCATGCATTCATAGAATTCGAATTCTATAGTTAGAGTGGAGGAATTAAGGCTAATGTAAAATTATTTGTATACTAACAGAGCGTACATAATTTTTCATGCAAGAAATTGATCAATCCTTGGGTATTTTGCAAGGAAATAGGGAGTTCCCTATTGTTTAAGAGTTGGAATTAGCTCATATTTGCGTAAGGAAACAGGAGGTTGGAGGAGACAACAATTGCCCAAGTGTTGGCTAGAGGTACTCATTCGGTAGGGAGAATAGTTTTACCTTTGTAGGTGGTGCTCAGAGCTAGAGAAAGAAATTGTAATAGTTTATTTATTCAACTAATTAATGAAAAAAGGCTTGAGGGGTTTTTCCTAGTTGGTTTCCCCTAGAAATCACTGTGTACTTGCATTTTTTCTTGTTTCATGTTTATGGATGTTGTTCTAAATTGTGATTTATATTCCGTAGATTAGTAGAGTAGTAGATTAGTAGAGTAGAATTGTGTGTGTGTATTTTTTTTTTTGTTCGGGTTGAAATCTTGAGCAGTTGCAATTTCTATCGAATTTCTATATTAAAAGTCAAATTTTAGTGCTCTAGCCATGGGTCCTACAACTAAGTCTGCATGTAGATGTGGAAAGTTTAAGAACATGGATTCACATGGATAAATGAAATCTCAAGAAGGATTGCACAATTCTAGCGTGTGACACGTAATCCTAATGGGAATAACCCTAAAAGTTTTCAAGGAAGGTGTAACCATTATACAACAAGAAGACATGGTCGAAGGAACCAGTGGGACGAAGTGGATGGTGGAGGAAATGATGATTAGAATGGGGGGGGTCCTACCTGATATGTAACCGTGACAGTTTCTCCCCAACAAGATTTGAGGATACTCAAATAATTTTCTCTGGGGAGACTGAAAAGTTCCCATCAGACGCAATGAAAATTTTGTGTCTGACCCTAAGATTTAATAAAGAAATTCTTTGAAAAACATACATTCGAGACCCCCCTGTCTATCATACCATTGATAGCATGGACCAATCAAAGAAGGACACTTAGCGGGATCTTATTGGAAAAAGGAGACAGAGTGTCAATATGATGCTAGCATGGCATGGCACCAATAGGGCTGTGAAACATGGAATGCAGATTTGGCATTTTTGGGTGGCCAAGTGGGCCAAAAATAAATGACACATGAAACCGCTTAGTTAGTGACATGTGGCATCCTTGCACATGTGGCAGATAGGTCAGTGTTGGCATGTCACGATGGTCCCTAGAAATCAAGCCACCTTGGTGATTTATATTACAGTACCAATTTTTATTTTTGGGGAAATAAAGCGAGGGGCTAAGGCACAATACAGGACATGGTTTTTTGTGTGATAAGTGACTAGAGGTGAAGCATGTTTCTGCATGTAAGTTAATTCCTAGGGGCTATAGTGAAAAAGGGTCTGGAAGAGGTTATATGTGAAGGTTTTATGTGTTTTATAGTTAGGCTTTCTGGCTTATAACAGAGGGATTCATGCTACGATTCATGTTGATTTCTTGTCTTGATTCACTTAAGTCCTTTGGGATTTAGTAAATGGGCCTATTACAAAAGTTGTTTATATGAACGACTTGGAAACTTGAGGCATTGTAGCATATGGTTCCATATTTGGCACTTTAGCCATAGCTATAAATTTGCTAAAGATGGTGATAGCGCGTGTGAACAAGTTAGCAACAAAGTTGGATGCATGGGAGGATTTGGTTGTTTATTTGGATGTTTCAATAATTTTATCTCTTAGCTAAATTTAGAATAGTAGTTAAAGTCACTACTAAATCTTGTAGAATTCCAGAATGATTAAAATTTGCAAAATAACTCAAAGATTGAGATCAAGATAGTAGATCAAAGATTGAGGATCATTAGTACATATCAAAAGGATATAATAGAAGTAGAAAAATAAAATAAATCAATAGCAAACCTCACCTAGGTATAATTTATTAGCTAAGGATAACTAAAGTTAAAAATTAAAAATCTTAGCTCAATTCCTTTATAAGCATAATTGTATGAGCAAAGAACGTAATCATCATAGATGCATTAAAGTCTTCATGCATCATATTTTACTTGAACGTATGATCCGAACTTAAATAGTAACACAACAAATTATAGATATAACCATAAATACAATGATGCAACAGAAATAACACTTCATTTCATTAATATCAGATAATCAAATAAGCTTACAAACAAAATGGAAATAAACTAAGTCGGGTGATGGTACCTTATCTCTAAGAAGAGATGTGGTAGCTACATTCCTCTGAACTCTGTTAAAATGAGGCTAAAAGGCCTATTTTTTATTGAGAAACAATGGAAAACCCTAAACATCCAAAAACATAACCATAGGAGATGAAGCACCAAAACTATGGGCCCTATTTGGGTAAATTGGTACATCAACTTCGGAGGGTTGTAACTTTGGCACATGATCTCCATTTGACATGCATAATACCTCGTTAGAAAGATCTACACAAGAACCAAAAAAAAAAAAAAAAAAAAAAAAAAAACGTGAATTGAATTCTCACGTTTTACATGGTTTTCCCAAGAAATGTCATTTAGGGCCTCAAAATGGCTCTGAACGATCAGGACCCAAAAACCTGCTAGTAAATTGTGATACAATTAAGGAAACTGAAAAATTGAAAGAGATAGTGGTGGGGGTCGAAGTGGAATAGGTGGGTGGCCACCAACATCCACCTATATCAATCCTCCCCCCTTATGAAGGAATGGTTCCCATTATGTTGAGTGCCTCCATGAGATGGGAGAAATTGTGTTGAACTTGGGCCCTGGTGAGCAACTTGCCTTAGTGCATGAGTTGGGCAGCTTTGACATCCAAATATAGTTGGCGCTTTTTCTTGTGAGTTTTCTTGGTCAATGTGTCCATAATCTGATCAGTTGTGGTATGTTCCATGTAGTATGGGTTTAACTCTATTGGTGTGAGTTGTTCTACAATGTCTGATGTGTCCAGTAATGGAGTAATGGTGGGAAGTATGGTTGAAATCAATCCACATTGAACACTAGGTGTAGGCCAAGAAATGGGGGAATGATAAGATAAAAAGAATTGCCTCCCACAACATTGAAAATGGTGTAAGGACCATATCAGAGTGGTCTGAGCTTTTGATGGGCTCCGGTAAATCATTATTTCTGCAAATGCAAGCAACGTTTATCATCCACCTGAAACTCATGTGGCACCCGATGTTGATTGTTGGTACCATTCCATGACCCCTTTTTCCCTCCCAAAACATGACAATTTCCTACCTCTTTTCATCATTTATCTCTCAGATCCCTTGGAAATTGATTAATTAATAGTCTTATAGTTATTAAATTGCATTGAAATTGATTTAAGGATTTTGTGTTAATGAATTAGGAGTTTTTGGCAAAAAGACTACAGGAAGTTCCAACATCCTGTAAATGGCTTATTGTTTGACATGTGGCATGATAGCCAGGCCAGAGCGAAGGGTATGGATGAAAAGCGGAATGTCCAAGCATGGACGAGCACCTATCCCGCAACGAAATCAACCCTCCTACATGCGCGGTCAACGACGGTAAACTATGGCATGTTGGCGACAAAGGCAGCAACAGCACACAGTCCAAATCGATTTTAGTTTGTTTCCTTTTTTATATGTCAGCTAGGATAGAAACATTTTCAAAATCATGTTTTGGTAAAAGCGGCAACAACTGCTCATGAATGTACATCCGTTTTCAAGGGATGTGAAACCATATGTAAATATAGTTCTGAACCGGTTGAATAATGGTTATCGTTATTGTTGCTTCACGAACAGAGTTTCGATTTTAATACAAAAAGACTTGCATTACAGTCACGGTTGCGTTGTTTTGATTTGGTGATCGTTGGATAATAAGCCCAATATACCAAGAACGTGTACGGGCCCTGCGTACATGGTATACTGTTGTTATTTTATTGTATTTACAGTCAGGGTATTTGGTATTGATATGCGCAGTGATTAAATCAATTCATGTTTATGTTTATATATTTATGAATGCGCTTGTTTATATGTTTATGCATGCGCTTGAATAGATTATCACTTGGATCGTGAGTCATATCCTGTAAGGGATTCGATCCAGTGTTATCTTGTAAAGCACTGGCATGAACTTTATGTTTACGATTTTATCTTGCATGACTGTTAATGGATGTTAATGAATGTTGAGTAGCCACTGAACAGAGGTTTTATGTATGATGTCTCTGTAAGGAGACCAAAATCTTTAATTACAGTGATACATAGCGTTTTATGAATTGAATCTTAGTTGATAGTGATACATAGGGTGATTTATTTTGATATTGAATCGAATCATAGCATTGTAATTAGGAAAATTAGACTTAGGTTAGATCCTTTATGTCTATATATTTTAGGCACACGCCTCTAAGTCTACGCACCCTGGTCGATAATAAATATAGCCCAGTCTAGCACCCTAGATAGGACACTACATTGATCATGTCATTTTTTGTACTTGGAATTTGACTTCTCCAAGATGTCGTAAACCTGCTAGCGGATGTTTCAGATGCATTCAATAAATTTGGTCGTTTTATCAGCCTTGGACAATACATGTGTGGATTATGTCTTTGTAGTCGCATGAGGCATGGCAACACCAATCAGACACAATGGTTGAAATCCTAGACCCACTTGAAAGGGACTATGACTAGTCGAGCTATGGAGATATCTGTTATAACTATCTTGCACATAGGGAAGACTCTCATCTTAGGTTCATCAATGCTTTGAGTTGTACATGTTGAGTATATGCACTATCATCCTATTGATGACCTCTGTATGGCCATCAATCTAAGAATAGAAGGAAGTCGACTTAGTCAACATGGTGTCCAATAGTGGCTAGAGGCTTGACAAAAATTTGCTCAGGAAGTTGCTATCTCGATTTGATATAATGGTCTGTGGGATCCCAAAATGTATCCACAGTTGTTCAAAGAAGAGTTTAGTAGTGTCCATTACTTTGATACACTTCTTACAGGCCACCAATATATCCATCTTAGAAAATTTGATCATGAGCACAAATAAATAGTAATTGCTATGCTTGGTAGAAGAGAGGCAAGACCTATAGTCCAAGGAGATGGATTCCCACGACTAGATGGGAGTAGGTAGAGGACTGTACAGGAGTTGCTTCTTAATGGTTGGCTTGGTGATGACACAGGCAGTGTAGGTTATGATATATTTCCCAACATCCAGTCAGAGTTTTGGCCAATAAAATTACTTCTGTAGTACAACCATAGGTTTATCAACACCAAAGTGTCATGCAACCCAGCTATAGTGCACCTCCTAAATTAGTTTAGCATGCTCGCTCGAAGGAACACAAAGGTGGCCCAGGTAGCATAATAATGCATCCTAGAGGTGGAAATCATGAACTTTCTTGCCATCTACTAGCATCTAGTATGTGGAGGCAACCTCTGGATCATTTTTGTATAGTTGCAGCCATCTAGAGATCTTGTGGTGACAAGAGTTGAGAACAGTAGTAAATGCTGCAACTGGGGTCTAACTGAGGTAGTCTGCAACATGATTGGTGCTACACATGTTTTATTTAATGTTCAAGTTGAATTGTTGTAGATATGTAGACAACTTATGATGGCAATCATTTTACAACTTCCCTTATGTCTATATAAACTGAAGAGGTCAGTGGTCAGTGTGGATGACCATCTCCTTCCCCAAAATATAATTCTTCCATTGTTGTCAACCTTGCATGATGGAATACATCTCTTTATCATAGGGGGGGTGCTTCTAAATTATATTAGAAAGTGTCTCACTATGATATGCCACTAGATGTTCGTGCTAGGTGAGGACTGCACCAATAGCATATACAGAGGCATCTATCTCAATTTCAAATGGTTGTTACAGGTCTATCAGTGTGAGTACTAGTGTGGAGCAGAGGCGGTGCTTCAACTCAACAAATGCCTTATGTTGGGACTTGTACTAGGAAAAATTTTCTTTCACTCCACACTTAGTAATCTAAATCAAAGCAAAAGTGATATGGGATAATCCCAACATGAACCTCCGATAAAATTTGCAAGGCCCAAAAATGAAGCTATGTTAGAGTGGTCAAGGTTCACTAATCCCGAATGAATTGGATCTTATTCAGATCCACATCCATGCAACGTTTATCTATGATGTAACCTACATATTGGACTTGGCTCAAACCAAAGGTTCATTTCTCCAAGTTGGCATATTGTTTGTGATGTTGAAGGGTTTAAAGGACCTGTCGAATGTGTTGCAAGTGTTCATCCCAATGCTTACTCAAGATGAGGATGTCATCTAGATAAACAACCATGAATGATTTGGTGAAGGGCCACAATATGTCATCTATTAGCCTCATAAAAGTAGCAGGGGAATTTTTCAACCTGAAGGGCATAACCAACCATGCAAAAATTCCTTCCTTAGATTTGAATGTGGTCTTCCATACATCTATGGGCTCTATTGGAACTTGGTGATACCCAGACATCAGATCGATCTTGATGAAATACTTGACCCCCTTGAGTTGGTCCAGAAGGTCATCAATTCATGGGATTGGATACCTGTTCCTGACAGTGATTTTGTTTAGTGCCCAATAATCAATGTAGATCCTCCAGGTCCCATCCTTCTTCTATACAAGTACAATCGGGCTCCCACAAGACAAGGAACTTGGTCGGATGTGTCCTTTTTATAGCAACTCCTATATTTTCCACTTGATCTCTTCATTTTCTAGAATGGAGCGATGATATATCAGGCCATTGGGTAGAGGTGCTCCAGGAGTCAGATCGATCGAATGCTTGAATTGATAGTGCAAGGGCACCCTTATGGGTGAGAAGAATATGCCCTTGTATTCTTCTGTGATCGTGTCCACCTGCTTCCGCTGCATGGAGGAACCCTTCCTGGGGGCCATTTATTTGGCTACAATCTTCTACTTACTTTGAGAGCGAATCAAAAAGAAATAAAAAATTCCCAGTCTTGGAGATGATGTTACTACATTGCTTAGCAGAGATCAAATATATGGCGGTAGGCAGGGATACCTCTAGTATCCTATATAACTTATTATGCAAAGACATAATAACATAGCAAGGTCTAGACTCATATAAAACATGTCACTTCCACAAGTATGGTTGTCCTAATAATACATCACAAACTTCAAGAGGAGAAACATCACATAGTACCTCATCTGTGAAGGGATTGATGTTGTAGGGAAGGAAACACTATTCGCTGACGTGGAGATCTCGTCCTTGGTGAAGCCACCAAATGGTGTACAGTTTCATATGTGTTCTAGTCAGTAGGCCCAATCACTTCATGACTTCTACTAAAATGAGGTTCTTTTAGTTCCTGTTGTTGACAATGAACTATAACAGAGAACCCTTCACACACATATGTGAGTGGAAGAGGTGCTCCCCCTCATTTGGATCTTCAAGCTCAATATTTTGGATCTTGGTGGTGTCCACAGTGGCACTAGGCTCCATGTCAATGATCTGCTTCCCTTTTCCATTCCCCTTGTCAGGTTCTGACTTAGAGTCGGAACATGCAACTGATTCGGAAGGCTTCATCTCAGCCATGAGTGACTACTTGGCTCGACACTCACTTGTATTATGAGAGTAGCTCTTATGGAACTCAAATCACTTTCCTATGTCCCTCTTTGTCTTTTTGGTTTTGTTCTTTGCTTGCAGCTTTGGTGGGTTATCCTTGGTCACTGTGCCTTGGATTTGTCCTTTTCTCTACAGTTTGGGGGTGCCTTTCCCTTGCTTCAGATTCGCAGATCCAAAGTCTCGCTTTTTATGTTTAACCTTTTTCTGAATCATGGCAACGTATCAGTACGTCTTGTTGAGGGAGGAGATGCCCAGGAACTCCATATCATCCTTGATATATTTGTGTAGATAATCGTGGTACTTAAGTACCAAATTCCACTCTGAATCCTTGATACCCAAATTTGTGTGAAGGGTAATAAAATCATTGGTAAACTCTAGAATGTCTTGGTCCCTTCCTTGCCACAACGTGGTCCACTTTAGGTATTTATCCTCATAGCTCCCGATAGGGTAGTACTACTCTTTGATGGCATCCTCGAACAAATTCCAAGTGTGTGCGGCTGAAAATAGTGAGGGTGTACTTTCGTCCTTCTTCTCACAGTAGGTTTCCCACCAGTCCTTGACGTGGGGGGCGGCTTTGAGAAGTGAAAAAGTAATCTTTTCCCTACTAGAAAATATCATGAACATAAAAATATCATTTTAACATATTTAGACATTTATCTACGGTGTTCCCATCTATCTAACCTTAAAATATGGGGATTTCAAAGAACTTGTACCTTGAAGGGTGTGGCACTTCCTGAGTGGCTGCTAGAAGCAGATGTGTTGCATTTGGGTAGCCGCTATGTTGGAATTTCTAAGTTTAACCGTTAGAAATTATTTGTGTACCATTTGATTTATTTCTTCCTACTTGTTCAATTACTTAACAAGTTATTTACCATGTAAATACTAAAAATAAATACAAGTACAGTATCAACATCTACAAATCATCAACTGAACGTAAAAAAGCACACAAGTGACACCGTTGTTTTTGGACCAATGTCCCCAAAAAAACCCAATGCGAGAAAACCGATGCAGCTATTCAGAGGGTTTTATTATTATGTTGTTTTAAGAATATGGCTAGGGTGCCACAAATGGCTCACCTAATAGAGAATTCCCTAGGCAGTAGTACCTCTCCTTGGAGATAGATATTCATGTTGATTAATCACTGGATGAATGATCCCACAACAATAATTGCAGCGTCTTCTGATCTGTGTCACTCTGATAGGGCTTGCATCACCTTATCTGGCTCACCAGCTCCTAGTATGTCCCACGAAATCCTCCTTCACTGACTCTAGACCCCACGTCAGCTCTGTTAACCTTCGCGTCAGCTTCTAGAGCCTCTACGTCAGCCCCTAGACCCTCTACGCCTCACATGTTGACCTCTCTAGCACTGTGCGGCTCCTAGCTGCCTCTCCATAGCCTCCAGCTACCTCTGCATCAATCTTGTTGGGCTATGTGTTGCCTCTCTGGTACCAAATCTACCTCTCTGCTATGTATTCACTACCCCTCAGCTGCAACTCGAATCACTCACTTGATTTCCTCAACAAACCCTGCCCTAGAAAATCAAATTCTTGATCTCTCTTTGTGTGTCTTCTATAACTGACCCTCAAGCCTCCGCTTATACTTTTATCATTGGTCCATCAATGGCTGAGATTACATCTATAATCAATGTCTAAGATTAGATTTGGCTTGATCCATGACTTTTGGACCCTTCTAACCTAGTTTTATATTAATACCCATTAATATTTTATTTTTTCTATATTTAGACTTAGGAACTCCATTAAAAATATGAATTATTTTAAATTCTCCCAAACCATTTATAATCTACCCAAATCATTTCTAGTCTTGGAGATCTCATGTTCTTTAGCCTCTCCACCAATTTTCTTGGCTAGAGCACATCTGATGCTACCCCAAATCAACACTCCCTCTTAGTGAGGACTATGCTCTAGTAATACTCCTCACTGAGTATCACCCTGATCATCTAGTATCGGTCCCTGTGTCGATGCTAGACCTCCCTGACCAACATTATTTGCACTAATACATCATGTATTGCTACCCATGGCCTTGCCACTGCCATTACTACATCTGTAGGATAGATCCCTCTGCATCCGTGTTGTTGTTGGTCCATATACCCAACACTACACCTACACTGCATCCCCTTCTCCTCACTTTGCATCGTGTTGTCCATAACATTACCATTGCTAACTTTTGCAATGCAACCCAGTTACTGATAAGGCGTGTTGTCCATAACATTACCATTGCTAACTTTTGCAATGCAACCTAGTTACTAATAAGGAAGTAATTGATTCACCCAACTCTCACATCTTCATCAAGCTAGAGACTCTCCTGATGCTGAAGCTCCCCCTTCCACTAACAAGTTCTCCCTCTACTGAGCTATATGCTGCTACAACAACTCCATGCATCTCACACTGTTGCACACCTCTCTGTGCGATCCTGCACTGGTGCAATATTTTTGTGCTCCTATCATAGTTGCATCCTGCTAGCCTTTGCATTGTCCCGGGACTCCTTCATTGTATCACTCTCTGTCACTCCATATGCATGAGTCTCTACCGACATTTTCCAGTCCTGCTACTCCTCTTCGGGGCTCCTGTAGCAAGGTATAATCTAATAGGTTGGGTGTCTCAAGGATCCTACCACTCATCACCTGTAGTTTTTCTAGCTACAGCTCGATGTCACCCCACTTCCTCTCAAGTCGTGCATGAATAATCATCGCACAATCATCATCTGTCTCCATTTCTTTCTTCGCCCTCACTGGCACTGCCTTAGTCTCAGAAGCCTCCCCCTTTCTCTTCTTCCTTGGACACTGGTTCACATAGTGACCCAGTTCCCCACAGTGGAAGAATTTGACCTTATAGAGGTCCTTCTTCTTTCATTTCTCCTGCTTTCTTGCAAATGCTAGGGAAACATCCTCCTCTTCCTCCTTTTTTATTCTAACCCCCTTGCCTCTGCTTCCCCCCTTTATTAGTCGTCTGATCTCTTCTTGACGAAGAGCATCCCACAATTCCTCCCAATCTGGAAGGCTTTCCTTAAGCTCTGGACAAATACCTCCCAATCCTTGGAGACTGCGTTCAATGCAGTCCTCACCAACATCTCCTCATTCGCTGTGGCCCCTATTGAGTCAACTAGTCCTGATCTCTGTCAATCGCCCAAGGAAGATATCTATCTACTCTCCCCTCTACATTTGGTATGACCCCAACTAATTTTCTAGAAGCATCTTCCTCTGCATGGAATGATGTTGATACAACTTCTTCAGGGCATCCCACATCTCATTTTTCGTGCCCTTGTCGGCAATATGTGGTACCACGTGATCCTTAACCTCATCAAGAATGATGCACTTAGCCTTGGCCATTGCCTCCTCGTACTTCTCATTTTCAGTCAAGTCAATTAGGATCGTTATCATTTTCAAGGTGAAGTATCTGATGCGATACAAGTCTAGAATGGATAGGATCCCAGCCTTCCAGACTGTGAAGTTTGAAGCTCTATCCAATTTATCCTGATCTCTTAGCCCATTCACTACCATTTCACTACTCCTCCTTTGACTCTTTCGAGTCTCTCAACTTCATCTCAAGAATTTCTTGGTTTAACTCCCTCTGAGCCTCAATTTCCCTCCTGGAAACCCCTCTGCCAATGTCGAAATGCCCCACTTTGATCGTTTGTGGAACTGCACCACTGATCCAAATTTCCTTGCTAGAAATCCATGGCAAAAAATCCCTCCTCATTAGTCTTGCCCTGTTAGGTATTGTTTTGACCACAGTACACCACCAGCTTCGCTTCGCAAGTTACCCACATCCTCCTATGTCACAGCAATCTGAAGGTTAGAGGATCTAGGGTCTGCACAATCCTGGCACTGGTAAAATATGCACCTCTTAGCCAGAGTGTCGACCCTTTCGGATAGAGAAAGATGATCGAGCACTGCGTAGGTTGGGTCTGATACTCTCTGCCTCAGTGATGATCCTCCTCCTAACCTTAACTGATGACGCATGCTCTTTGCGTCACCCCTTCCTTGCTACTTGCTGCTAGGAACAACTTATGTCACTCAGGATGACTGTTTCTATTGCTACTGCTCTAATCGGCTAATGCCTTCATCTTTCCTATGATTTGCAACCTCCCTCTGATATCATGTTGGAATTTCTAAGTTTATCTCGTTAGGAATTTTTCCTGTATTATCTGATTTATTTCTTCCCACTTTTTCAATTACTTAATAAGTTATTTTACATGCAAATACTGAAAAATACGTACAAGTACAGTATCAACATGTACATATCATCAACTAAAAGTAAACAAGAACACAATTGTTTTTGGACCAATGTCCCCGGAAAAACCCAATGCAGGAAAACGAATGCAGCTATTCGGAGGGTTTTATTACTATGCAGTTTTTAGAATACAACTAGGGTGCCAAAAATGGCTCACCCAATAGAGAATTCCCTTAGCAGTAGTACCTCTCCTTAGAGATAGATATTTTGGCTGATTAATCACCAGATGAATGATCCCACATCAACAATTGCAGGTTCTATTGCTCTGTGTCACTCTGATAGGGATTGTGTGACCCTATCTGGCTCACTAGCTCCCACTCCGTCCCACGAAATCCTCGAGCACTACCTCTAGACCATGCATCATCTCTGCTAGCCTCTATGTCAACTTCTAGAGCCTCTGCGTCAACCCCTAGATCCTTTGTGTCTCACATGCTATCCTCTCTAGCACTGCTTAGCTCCTAGCTACCTCTACATAGCCTCCAGCTACCCCTACATCAATCTCACTGGGCTTTGCGCTGCCTCTCTAGTACCAACTTTGCCTCTCTGCTATGTATTCATTACCCCTCAACTGCAACTCAGATCACTCACTCGATTTCCTCAGCAAACCCTGCCCCATAAAATCGAATTCTTGATCTCTCTTGGTGTGTCTTCTCCAACTGACCATTAAGACTCCTCTTATACTTTTCTCGTTGGTCCATCAATGGCCGAGATTAAATCTCTAATCAATGGCTAAGATTATATTTCACTTGTTCCATGACTTTTGGACCCTCCTAACCCAGTTTTATATTAATACCCATTAATATTTTATTTTTCCTAAGTTTAGACTTAGGAACTCCATTAAAAATATTAGTTATTTTAATATCTCCCAAACTGGTTAGATTCTTCCCAAACAATTTTTGGGTCTCAGAGATCTCATGTGGTTTAGCCTCTCCATTACTTTGCATGGCTCGAGCACATTCGATGCTACCCCAAATCAACACGTTGAAGGATCTGGGAAAAGTTGTCCATCATCACATTCCTCTATTTCTCGAGGGATTCTTTGAGAAATATTTTGAAAGGATCTCTTGCCCCCTCATATTTCTTCTCTTCCACCATGGGAGGCAATGAGGGTTTGCAAGGTTGTTCTTGCAAAGGTTCAACTATTTCGAGCCCTAACTACTTATGTCCCAACCTTGTTGGGGACATGCAAAGAAAAATTGAGAAAGAGCAGACCACTCTGATACCACTGATCTGAACTTAAGCATGAATAGATAAAATTAAAGACATCACCATAAATACAAATATGTAGCATAAATAACACTTCATTTCATTAATATCAAATACTAAAATAAGCTTACAAATAGAATGGAAATAAATTAGCTCGAGCGATGGTAGCTTATCTCTGAGAAGAGATGTGGTGGCTACATGCCTCTGACTTGTGTTATAATGAGGCTCGAAGGCCTATTTATTATTGAGAAACAATCGAAAACCCTAAACATCCAAAATCCTTACCCTAGGAGATGAAGCGTCAAAACTATGGGCCTTGTTTGGGTAAATTTGTACATCAACTTCTCTGGGTCGTAACTTTGGCATACGATCTTTGTTTGATGTGCACAGTACCTCGTTAGAGATATATATCCAATGACTACAAATTTTGAATTTCAAACATCAAACAAAATCTCATGTTTTCCCTAATTTCCCCCAAAACTGTCGTTTAGGGCCTCAAACTGGCTCTGGAAGTTTAAGACCCAAAAAAATGCCAAAAATAGTAAATTTTGCTACAATTAAGGAAACTAAAAGACTGAAAGAGATAGTGGTGGAGCTCCAAGTGGAATATGTGGGTGGCTACCTATTGATCTAAATATGATCTAAGGTTGTCATTGATGTCAACCCAAGCAGCACCAGGGGCAACCCTGATCTTGCAAGGGAAGTTTGACTTCACAACTTACTCTATTTTGAGTCAAGGATCTTCTATATAGATTCTACTCATCGAGATTTTTCTGTTGATATATGGCATGCTAAGTAATTCTTCACGGTTTGAGAGATATTCGTGTTTGAATTTAGTAACCCCAGTTAGTGGGCTAAAACCCTATGGGGTTGTGCCATGGCACTCATATTGGTTTTGGTCATTGAATAGTCATTAATTAATAAATTTTTAAGCTCCTAAAATCACTCCAACATTTTGTATAGTGATGTGTGCTTTAACGGTAAGTATACTTGGGTGAAGCTCAAGAGACCGCACTTCAAATCTCACTCTGTATAATGACCTGTTGTGGTGGTGGCTCAAGGAATAGATTCCCCACCGCCGCCTTGGCGTCATGTGTGTCTGCTCTTGCTAAAATCATAACATCTTAGTATATCCAACTTGTAGGTAATTGGATGTACTCTTGGTGTTATAGAGGCAACTATGAGGATTGATCCTAGGTCTCCCATAGATTAGGCCAGGAAGTTACCGATTCACCATGTGTTTAAAAAAAAAAGAAAAATCCCTCCAACATTCTCTATAGAAGCCCCTCTCAACTCTATAAAAAGAAATCTCATATATCCTCCAAATGTACTAATCGTTAGATTTTCACTATAACTTCGTTCATGTGAAGTCTTAGACTGTGAAATTAAAACACATTTGATTCGCAATCCCGATGAACGTAATGACTGAATGGTTCGCTATCTTTTCAGAGATCTGATTTGAGAAGTTAGGGTTTTTGTAGGCTGTTGAATTTCATCTCAAAGTAGTGACCTTGGGAAAATTGTCATAACTCTCTCTCTGAGAAGAGGATTGGGATTCTATAAAAAGTGGAGGATAGTGGACCGACTATAGTTTTCTTTGTATCCATTTCAGAGGCGAAGGAGGAAACAGTGACACATGGCACATCATACAAGTTCGCTCTATGGAACTAGTCCATAACTAGGTCATTGTGAGATATTGGGCATAAATTTGTCTTGAAGAGTCCAAATCGGGTCAGACCTATGGCATTGGAAAGAATATTCAGAGGGCTTCTATAGGACTGAAGATCACATGTCGGGGATCTGAAATCATAGAGATACATCAGATTAAATATTGTGCTCGTAGAAGGCAAGAAAAACTAGATCAAGTGTTTTCAAGGGGTGTAAAGGACCAGACTTTCTAGGGAAGCAAAGAGCAAGGTGCAACAAAATGATGCAGCAGAGGTAAGATACAGGTAAGTATCTTCTCTATATGCATGTTCATCTCTTAATTTCATTAGGTTCTTTTTATTCTAATTTGTTGTTTTTTTTTTAGCACTGACATATGCTTTGCAGGATGAGGTATGTTTTGCTATTATCATGTCATGGGTATTTCCTTGAAGACTTTTTGCAGGTATTATATATTCATCAAGAGAAGACTCAATGCATAATCTAATGTTCGAAAGAATGAGAAAGGGTAGCATGACAAGAGCAGCAATCAAGGTTCAAAACATCAACAAGAAGTTCACCACATGAAGTCTTCAAGTGGGCAACACTACATACATACATTGTAAAAGTATCTTTGTACAAAATCATTGTAAAAGCATCTTTGTAAAAGTTGTACAAGTGTCTATCCGCCAAGAGTTGAAGAGGCAGTGTCGAGAGGTCTAGGATCATCATTAGGTGGTTGTATCATAGTTGGGGTTATGTTCTAGTGTGTCGTCCTCTTCTACATCCTTCTATATCATTGTAAAGTGGACCATTTTCCTTGGTACGAGAACCCATTCTTCTTTTATTCTTCTATAGGGTGGTAGGGTGGTGCTAGTCTACTGCATGAAGTCACCAACATGTTCAATCCTGTGAAAACTTTAGAGTGGTAGGGTGATTCTAGGGTGAGTTGTAGCAGTTGACTACTGAAGAATCCCGAGCATTGGAGCATCCATCAAATGGGAGCTGGAGAAGAATGTTTTTCTAGATTCTAGGAAGTTGGAGATTTCTTTTCAAATGGAGTTGGAGATTAAAGAATTATTAGAAAAGCGTTCGGTGATTTTTGACCTGGAGGGGGTTTTCTACCCAAAATTTTTGTGCCTCCTATGTTCTTTTATTCACTGTTGTTACTGCACAAACATTAATGATAATTGAAGATTAACTAATGATCTGAAAAGATTTAAAAGTGCTAATTGATAAGGAATACTAGTTCATCCCCCCTCTCCAACATCCACCTATATCAACCTTTGAGGGGATTTAGTGGTGAATCAGAGGCCAATGTTGAAAGCATTGAAGGTCTTTTAATGGTGATATTATTGATCTGAGGTAGCTCAGTTATGTAAGAAGCAAGGTGCTTTAGGAGAGAAAGAAAAGAGTTTATGAATGCAAGGAAGGCATTGAGGTATATCAGTAAGGGAAATTATGTTTGAAGCAAGAAATGTATTGTTGATATGAGTTTGAAAATAGTATGAAAGATGGATCATCATGGCTAGTGGGTTATAGCTTGCATTTTAGTGGTTGTAGCTCCTTCTAGTAGTGGTTGGTAAACACTTAGGGGTAGTTGTTTCTTTCAGTAGCAATTGATAAATCAAGGGCAGTAGCTCCTTTTAATAGTAGTTGATAAATGAGGGAGTATGATCTTCTTTTTAGTGGTTGCTGATAAAACTAGGGGTAGTAGCTCCTTTTAGTGGTAATTGATAAATTGAATAATGGTAACTTGCTTTAGGTGGCAGCCTAAGAAACATGCAAGTAGAATCTTGCAGGTAATTGATGAAATAAAAAGTTGTATCATGTCTTTGACAAAGGAATAAAGAAGAAGTTTGATTTCCTTATATTTTCATATGTGTGTGATAATGATTATGTTGTTTCACACGACTAATTTATGATGTTTCGTACATTAATGGTTGTCGAAAAGTTTGAAAAGTTTAATTTGGAAATAGTTGTATAGTTTGGTTACACTATTGATTCAGCCCCCCTCTTAGTAGTGGCATGGTTCCTAGCAATTATATTAGAGCGAGTTTCTCCAGGATTGGTCTAACAACTGGATGGAAGATGAGGGATCATGGAAAATTTAGATTGGATTACCTAAGATGGAGTTTGATATATAAATGGGTCAAGTTATACAACTTGGAAGGTAAGAATGAGAATCTACCTACAAGCTCTTGAATTTGATATATGGTTATCTATAAAGAATGGAGTAATTGACAATTACCATAATGAGATAGATAAATAAGCAACCATGAAAGCATTTTCTATGTCATATCTTGAAAAAGTGATATGTTGTAAGACTGCAAAGGAGATATGGAATAAGTTGTAGTCCATAAATTTTGAATACAACCAAGTTGTTGATAAACATTCAAAGAGTATCAAGGAGATGCAATCCACAAGTAAGTTGGTGTTATGTTTTTATTGTAGAACAATAGGAAATTTATCTTCTTGCTACTCAATTGCAACATCTGATGAAAGAGAGAGTTTTTCATTAAGTAGTAGTGAAGAAGGAAATATTTTGAAAGTAGTAGCAGATCTAGACACTACTCTAGAATATAATGGTTGCACCTTTGGTAGAGAAGAAGATAGAATATCTCATGTTTCTACAGAAAAATCCCTAGACTCATAAAGGGAACAAGTTATTCAAGAATTTGTAAGTGAAATAGACACTGATTGTGAATCTAGTAGCTCCTCTTCTGAATTAGAAGATCTGGATGAAAAGATATATTTACAAAGGCAACTCATATAATCTTTTGAGGAAATTAAGATGCTTAAAGACATAAATCAGAAACTAGAAGTTGAGATTTTTGTATTAAAAGATCAATTGTCTGGATATTAGATCTTTGAATCTTGTATGAGATTTGAAGTATTCAAATTCTCCCTTGGGTTTAGAAAAGTTTGGATTATGAAGGTAATTCAACCGTAGCTCTAAATTCAAAGGGATCCATAAGTTTTTTAAAGGAATATTTAACAATGTTACATTCATAGAGAATTTAACATAGAAATAAAAGGATTATTATACTTCCTTCAATAAAGAAAAATGAAAGCAACCACTCATTTCTCGAAACAAGTGGTTTTCTCACAAGATCTAGACTATTATGGTAATTATCTCCCAAATGACATTCCTTCATCTACGCTTTGGTAATTGTCTCACTTGGTTTAGGTTAATGTTCATGTCTCAAGCACTCCTTAGTGATTTGAATATTGTGTGGGGTGATCTTATCTGGGATAAGTTTTCTCTAGCCTATGTTATAAGCCTTCTCAAGCTATCACAAGCTTCCTATTTAGTTACTTGTGAGGCAATCCTTTGGCCCTTTCCCATTTTCCTACTTTGGCCCTTGAATTCTCTCCCTCCCAGAATCTCCTTCTTTATGTTGGATTTTGGGTAGTCCTTTCCATTCTCAAATTATGGGGTGTGCACCAGTTCTAGGTGTGAGACTCATCTTTGGTCTCGACAGGTCACATATTATTGGTTTGTTTTGCCTCATCCAACTCAGTTGAATATGCCTCGTGACCACATCCCTTATAGTTGTAGCTCACATGGTAGTGGCATTGGTAGAGTCCCCATCTATTTGAGGGCTCAAGAAAATTCTTTCAAAATTCTATTAATGAGACAGCTAGTGAAATAATGCATGGTTGCAAAAAAATACCAATGTTGATGTGTTGGCCCAAATAGAGGATGTCCATGCAATCTTGGAGCTTCAATTAATATTTATATCCTTTGGATTATTATCATAGGCATGTGAACTACATGATGTTATATTCCTCTATAGGCCTTTGTTCCCTTTTTCATAATATGTTTAGTACTCACTATCATGTCTATAGTGCGATCAATAGTGTTATTGATAGTTTCATAGTATATTATTCTATTTTTGGGTCTAGAAGGATATTATTTTGTTGGTGGTATGAATCCCCCACTGGAAGACCACGAAAAGGAAAAATATGGATGTAACTCTTTGTTTTGATTAATCGAAGATTTAGTAGCTTAGAAAAAAAAAGGGTCTACTAAAGACATGCATAAAATTTTTAATGTTTTAGAAATATGTTTTTTGTCTAGATACTCTCAGTTTATCTATGTTGAGTATGCATTATACAGTGGGGGATTCATACTACCGAGAGGGGCGGTAGTATCTCCCGCGCCCCCCCCCAAAAAAAAAAAAAAATTAAAAATAAATAAAAATGGGCAATTTTTGCATCCGTTTTGGTAGGTTTTAGCACACAAATTTTATGTAAAATTGGTTTTGTCGCAGATTGTGATTTTTCCCATGGTTTTGTGGTACATTGTCATTTTTCCCATGGTTTTTTTTGTTTTTGTTAAGGAACTATGTATCTATTCTAATCTAGCATAAATTTATTTTAAAGTCGAGGATGTTGTAGGATATATATTATATTGTAATACTCTCTAGAAGAACATATATTCAAGAAAACTTTTATTGGACTTCTTGGTTCTGGATTTCCAAGATAACATATTTGTGTTAATGTGTGTGTTTAGCATTTCATGTTTTATTAATTAAGAATTTATATTTACAGCAATTAATTGAGCAAGATTAAAACCTACATTTGGTATGAGAACAATTTTACCTTAAAGGGACACCTTTCTGGCTAAGGGGTTTGGGTTGGGGCTATGGTAAACCATGTTTCATGGGAGATCTATGAAACTGATCCTTGTGGTGAAAAGGTAATGTCAAGAAGTTCAAATATAGAGATCAATAAATTAAATGGGAAATTTTTTGAGCTATGGAAGCTCATAATGGAATATTTATTGGTAGAAAAAGATTAGTGAATCATTGTGGATCTAGGTACTACACTAATAAATATGTCAATAGAAAACTGGACCAAGTTGGAAGAAGAGGAAAACAACACAATGAGATTATGTCTCTAAGTTTCATTATTCCTAATTTTTTTAGGGGAAGCTACAACAAAGGATTTGTGGGAAGGATTTGTATTACTCTAAGTCCATAGCGAAGAAATTTTACCTACCAAAGAAGATGCATAATCGCAAGATGAATGATGGAGATTTAGTGACATAACATCTAAATGCCTTCAATATTATCATAATTTAGTTATTATCTAGTGATATTAATATTTTTGTTATGTATCTAGATCAAAATAAGATAGAAACATAAGAAAAGACAGACGAACAACTAGATAATAAGCCACTTCGAGGGGGTTGTAACAGCCCTGATTGATTTTCCATGTTAAAAAAAGAAATGAACAATGTCATGGGATACGTATTCCAAGCTAAATGTTGGATAAAACATAGTGATGGGTATCACTTGTGATTAATTAATGGCCATGGAAATTGGCAAAGGCATTACCAAAGGAAAAGTGGTAATAATTGGAAGTTTATTTATGAAATAAAGGAAAATAGGAGAAAAAGAATGTGAAGAGACACATATTTTAATGTTAATGAAATTAGAGTAAAAATGAAGGAAATGAAGAAAATAGAGGCCCCAATGATAAAAGTTCTTCCGAGGATCGGTTGCTAGCTTTTTTCAGTTGAATTTTGAAGCTCTCATTTCATTCTCTCACTCTTGCAAACATAGAGAAATCCTTGAGCATTCTTGGAGCACTTGGGCATTCACTTGGATTGGATAAAGAAGACAGGGGAAAGTAGGAAAGTGCAAGGAAATAGTTGGATCAGCAGCTACAGTTGGATTGTTGGCAGGAAACAAGTTACATGTGTGATTTCCTTATTGATTTATGGATGCATGGTATATGCATGTGATTTTCTCATTATGTATTGTCATTGGCATGGAGATTTTCCTAAGGTTATAGTGGTTTTAGCCTTGCCTTACCATTTCCTAGATAGCCATGGTGCTGTGGGATTTTCCACTTGTTTTTCTGATTTGTGCTCAGGTTCCTTATGGTTACAGGTTGGAACAAAATCTAGAAATGTAACAGACCAGGGTTAAAAGTACATGTAATAAGGTTAATAAAGGAAAATTTAGACCAAGGCCATGGGACACATATTTCAATCCTAATTTTGTGCAAAACATCCTAGTGGGTGTTCATTTTTGTTTATTATGGCTAAGGGGAAATTGGAAAACGCATGGGAAAAGAAAAAGTGGCAGTAATTGGCATTTTATTTATGAAATAAAGGAGAAAAGGAGAAAAGGGAGACAAAGGGTCATGGATTTGAATGAGACGTAAATTGAAGGAAAAATAGAGGAAAAAGAAGAAAATGGAGGCCTCAAGGATAAAAAGGCTTATGTGGATTAGTTCACAAACTTTTGTCAGTTTTAGCTTGGATCTCTCCCTATTCTCCCATACTATTGCACACTTAGAGAATTCTTGGAGCACTCTAGCATTGGAGAAAGGAAGGGAAAGTAACGACAAGAAGACAAAGAGAACCAAGGGTAAAGCAAGGAAGAATTGGATCAAGTGACTACAACTAGATTACTTTCAGGTATCAACTTTCATGCATGATTTCCTTATTAGTTTTGGCATGCATGGTACATACATGTGCATATGGTTCTCTTGTTGTAATGGGCATGGGATTTTCTAGGTCTGACAATGGTTTCAACCTTACGTTTCCATTTATATATAGATATGGTGTGATGGGGTTCTGTCATGTGGTTAATCTTTAGATTACCAAATGGTTTTGGAATCGGGTAAGTTCATCTCAGGAAAATTCCCAAGGGCCTATAAATCCCTTAACCAATAATGGAAAGATATGCGGTAAATATTGAGGGTTGAGATGGGAAAATTCCTCAAGGTATTAGTGATGAAATTTGGAGGCATCCAATATTGTTTAGAGCCTAGTGATCCCATTACCAGTTTTGTCAAGATTACGGTAAATCCTCGTAATGTATGTTTATTTTCTGGCCTAGGAGTCCCTTGGTTAGTAATGGCGGGATTGTGGTAAACCTGGGTTGTATAGGTGAAGGTTTCCGGCCTAGAAATCCCTTGACCAGAATATGTGGTAAAGCTTAAGGAAGCCATAGTTTTTTGTTGTGAGTGCCATATTCGTACTTGGAAAATGGCAAGGGGGTAATTAGCTGAAAGAAATATTTTGTTCAGCCCAATCTATGGTAGAGTGATACGTGGAAGTCCTTGACTTGGTTTGATTTTCATATGTTAATAATAGCTCTTCTTCTCTTGTATTTTATGAGTAAATGTACTTGTTATAATGTGGCTTTGATAGATCTTCTATCACTGTTATTATTATGGTTATATATTGGTCATAAGAATGGTTTCATGATAGATTCTAGTTATGTCTCTTAACACTTTTTGATTGGTAAATGAACGTTTATTGCATGCATGTTATAATAGATGTTATTGCAACTATTATATGAATTCATTACATCTAGATAAGTATCATACACCTATGTTTGGATATGCATTCATGACTTGTAGATTACATCTTCACCATATGTTTGACGAAATCATTGTCATGGTTAGGCTCAATTATGTAATGTTCTTGATCAAGTTTTGTGTTAGATGATTTGTCCTTGTGTCACTTATTATGTTGGAAAGTTTCATTAATTTATGGGTAGTGATTTGGAGTCTAGCCCTAAAAAGGGCCTCATATTTTGTGGTCGCAAGAATAGAACAGGGAAAATAAGACTGCATTCACCACCTTGTAGGCTTATACATCTGACTAGAGGCCTACAGTCAAATTTATGTAGTGTTATTCCTATGACTAGGAGTCTAGGCGAGTGAGGAAGCAATCTAGCTCAAGGCCTAGGAACCTGGAGTGGTCGTTTATCTCCTGGGGGTCCTGTAGCTCCAAAGGAAGGTTAGTAAGGTCTCTTTTGTCAACTCCATTTCCTTAAGGTAATATAGGAATTTGATTCATGTCATAGTAGCCCTCATATCATGTTTACCCTAGAAGGTTGGTGAAGGTGGGTAAATATGGGAGAGGAAGTTACAAGAAGCCCTGGAACAACTTGGGTTGAGTTACTAGTTCTATAGCTTAGGTGAGGACAAATACTCTAGAGTGCTTGGTGGGTTGAGTTACTAGTCCTTGGAGCCGAGTTGGACAATGAAATGGGGCCTTGGAAGCTTGTGGGTTGAGTTACTAGTTCTTGGATACTTGGACAACTTGGGCAGACATTGATCTAGTTCGTGTTAGTGATGTCCAACCATAGAGGTGGAATCATTGCAATCGATGGTTGAGGTGGTTTGGCATCTAGAAGCCCTGGTCTGGTTTTGTCTTGGATTATTCCATGAGATACCACATTTATGCTTGGAATATCGCATGGGGGTGATTGGTTCAAAGAGAGATTTAGTTTAGCCCAATCTATGGTCGGGTGGTATGAGGAAGTCCTTGACTTCATTGGTATTTTCTTATATTAATAAGAGTTATTCTTCTACTATGACTCGTGTATACTTCTATTGGTTATGCTGGTGATATTATGGTTGTGTTTCCGTGGTTTCTATGTTGGATATTTACTGGTTATTTGCTAGTTACACGATGTCTTTTGTCTAGGGCTTATGGCATGATTTTTTTAGTTATCTAATGGTTAACGAATATACAAACTAATAAGTGTTGTTGCAGCTATGTGGAGAGGACATAGGACCTTCTTGGCATCTCTCATATGAATCTCAAGCTCCTATGATTATATATGCATTCATGACCTGTAGCTTACATGTTAGCCATGTGTTTGACAAAATGTCTAGTGTGTTCTACAAAGTCTAGGTCAAGTTTTGCCTTCAAGTTTGAATGATTAGCATTTTTTCTATGAGAAATATGATTCTAGAAAGTTACAGGAAGTAATGGGAAGTGGTATGGACACTAGCCTAGAAAAGAGGCTCAGATCCTAGGACCACAGGCATAGAGATGGAGATCTGGGGTCATAACCACATGGAGAAAGTCTTGTGAGTGTGGTTGGAGGCTCGTAACCACATGGAAGTAGTGTTAAGGGTGTGGTTGCGTGTCTAGTTCAGTGAAACACGGTTTTAGCTTAGGGATTAACCACTTGGAATGTTTCTTCAACTCTTGGGTGATTTGTAGTCCCTATATGATATCAGCTTATGGCCAGTTTGTAGGCCCCACTTCCTTAGCTGGACCTAGGAGGTCGGGTCAAGTCATAGTGACACTTCTCATGTTTACCCTAGTAAGCTTGTGAATTTGGGTAAATGTGGGAGGGGTGGTTGCAAGGTGGTACCAGAGTGGGTTTCGTTCTCTTTGGGTGATATCTGATACCACATGGTAGTATTAGAGTGGGTTCCCTTCTCTTTGGGTGATATCTAATACCACACGATGGTATCAAAACAGGTTTCATTCTCTTTAGCTGATATATCATACCACAAGGTGGTATCAGAGTGGGCTTCCATTCTCTTTGGGTGATAGCTGATACCATAAGGTGGTATCAGAGCTTCCAGGTTCAATCACTTGGACTAGATGGGTTAAATGTATATGGTTATGCATGCATAGTATGTTAGGCATGCATCATGGTGGTCATTATGTAGTTTGTGTCATTACAATGTTGTTAGTATGTTATGATGTTGATATGTTAGCTAAGATAGGGCAAGAGGTGTAGATTATTAGTATGAGGTTGCAACACTAGACCTCAGGGTAAGAGCATATTTTCATATAGGTTTGTATGTTGGGCATGCAGGTATGATAGTTAATGGTTTTATATGTATTGTGTTTATATGCATGTATGCCATTCTATTGTTGTTGTGGTTACATACATGTAAAATGTTAGTTAATCAGTGTGGTCATATGCACATGTTTCAGTTATTCATGCATGGTGGTTATCTTGTTTTTATATGCATTGTGGGCATACACATGATGATTATGGTCATTACAACTAAGACCATGTTGCTATATGTATCATGATAATCTGGATTGGCTTGTGTAGATGGTTATGGTTGCCATATTCATGTATGATTTGATATACTTGTGATATTGTTTCATACTAATATAGATTGACTTGTGCAGATGTGATAGCCAACCCTGAGATACATTGAGGTATCAATTTTATTATGTCATCTATTTGTTTTTATTTAATATGGTATGTTTGCAAGAAATAGAAGATCCGGGATGAAAAGTAGAGTAGTGGACTACAATCCACATGACTCCCCTTACAAGCCTAACGTGAAATGTATGGAATGGAAAAGCGGCATGATTATATGGTATGTTTTCAAGTACAAAATGCATGACAAATGAAAATCAAGTTTTGGCACATATGGTTAAATTTAGTATAGCTTTGGATATTGGTCCATTATATTAGTTGTCTCCTTCTGCCTTAGTGTGGACCATGGATAGTAAATGGTTATGTCTATAGGTTGTTTGAATATTTGGTTATTTGCATGATATGAGTATGTGTCTATAAGATTGCATGAAGGGGTCATCATGTTTTAAGATGGTTGTACTAACACAATATTTGATGAGACAACTGATATGTACTTGAGCGTAATTAGGTGCTAGTTTTAGTATTATGACTAATGATTATGAGATGATTATGACATGGTTGTTAGTCTTGATATTTGATTTCAAATTAATAAACATGATGTATTGATCTTTGAAACATGTCACTGACACGTGTGAATAGTTGCAGGGAAACATGCTTGGTATTAGCATGATAAGGTAACAATTTATTTTTTTATATACCTGTCAACTAGGTAATGTGATAACACCTAATAAGACTCAATTAAAATAAGGAGAAAGGGTAAAATAAAGGAATTTGGTGATACTTCCTTTGGATATGTTTGGAAACCACACTTTCAAATGAAAGAGTGTCTTACATGAATACATGAAGTCTTCTTAACCTTGATTTTGTTTGACATTGTGTGGATCTATGCTATATTCATGAAATTGTATTTGATAGGTATAACAGCCAGTTTCCAGTTATGGCTAGATTCGTCAAGGAATTGGAGTCCCTTGAGAGAGGATATATGTGCATGTTTAGTTACAAGGCAGTTTTCTAGGTACAACAAGGTATGGTAACTAGTATATTGGTATGTTTATTTATGCAATAATTAGCGGTGTGTTTATGGAAATATGATGCAGGAGATTACATGGAAAAAGAGACTTCTATAAAATCTTGAAAAAGGCTCGGGTTGAGATTTCCCTTAGTAGCATTGGGAACCTATGGGGATTGAGTCACGATGTCCTTTAGAGTCTTGTGCTTTTAGTATTTTGTGATTTTTTTGCACTTTATTTGCATTTTTTTTTTTGCCTAGTGCATGGCCATTCCTCTTTGTTTGTGGTGGTGTATTTCTATTAGGTTTTCATGTTTTTCTCCTTGTGTGTTTCGTGATATTACATTTTAAGTTTTGAGGGTACTGGGAATTGGTTTGGGAAATAGGAAAGTTAATGCAGCTCAGTGGGTAGGGTAGGGGGATGTTGAATGAAACCCAACATATAATGTAAGACCTGGAAGTAGCCTAGTGCATGTATAAGGGAAGTTAAATGAAATAATATGATAGTCAGTTGAGTTGTTTGGGTCCATTAGGGTAAATGGATGATGGTCATGATGTCGGTCTATACTTCTTGATCCTGCCTTCGTGTATATCGATAAGTCTTTAGGGCTTATCAATGTTCCTTCTCTTTCGTCCTTCAGTACCTCTATAAAGGAACTCGATTGATCTTTGCACGTCCCTAACTCGAGGTCCAGGCACTTGCCTCTGTGATTGAGTTACTGTATAAATTCCCAAGTTATCTTAAGAGTTACCTAATCTACCATTAATTTACAGCTACCTTTAGGTAATCCTTTACTCTTCCTTGCATTCAATTAACATATATAATCAAATACATTCGCACATCAAATAAGCATTATAATGTAAACCCAGATCATAACATAATATAGTAAGATGCATTAAACAGAGAGAAAATGCACAATGATTGCAAAATAATTCTCTTTATTGATATCTCAAGTTTAGTACAAACTCTATCTTCCCTGTGCTCACAGCTGCAGGGGTCCATGCACTCAGCTGCAGACTTCGAAACCAAGCATCTATGCACTTTGCTGCAGAGCCTCTACTATGCTAAGACTCAAGAAAAATTAGAACTTCTTACCCAAAATCCTTCCTCTTGTTGTCACCCTCTTAGACTCTTCTAAGACTCCCTTTTTATACAATACCATGGTCCGCAGAACATGGGTAGATCTTTACAACCGACATAATACAAAAGAAGGGTGGATAACCCTTTGACCTCTTTGTACTTTGCAACCACAAAATGTGGAGACTTTACATCTTTATTACAAAATTTGGGCCTTCTGCCCCAGAACATGGGATTTTAGCCCCAAAACTGGCTCTTGGGGGAACCCATTCCCAACATGCCCCCAACACAAACATGGTGACTCGCCCTCGAGTCACTCTATGCATACGAAGGTCTTGGCGCGAAGACCCCCTAGCTCGACCTGTACAACTACTACCTTGGAAGTGCACTGTGTGGCTACTTGATTTAGTTCGTAGACCAACTGCTCTGTTGCTGGCCCTGCACTATCAGCCTAAAGCTTCTATTGAGTCTCCTACAGACTATCCAGCTTGCCTTCAATGGAAACTGTGATCAAGTAGGCCATGTCCAGCTAAGGCTTCAAGCATGCCTTCAACACTACCTCTTTGTGTTGAGCTGCATCTACCTGCTCCTTTAGTGCCTTGGCCTCCTACAGCTTCGCTAGTCTCTTTGTCAGGGAAACAGTACATGTTGTCCCTTTTACCTCATCATAGCACTACTACAAATCTCACACCTCTGTTTCTAGCCTCTGCATGGTAGGGTCTTCTTGTAGGCTACTTAGGACTTTGAACGACTGTTCAAAAGCATTGTGCAGTCCACCACTACACTTTCTACTACTGATATTGCCTCTGTGATAGCAGTCACGCACTGCTCCTTGACTTTTGGTGGAGTCAAAGGCTGGGCCCTCAGTTACAATTTTGTAATTTAGAGGTTCAGCTCCAACTAAACCTTTGCCAATTTTGTGTGGGTGTCACGCACCCCCGTAGCAAGTTTGCAAATGCACACATATACTTGCTCATCTGTAGGAATGGCCAACTCTGGGACCATTCGACATGCTTCCTCCATGACTTGGACTATGCGCTTGTTCTTATCGGTCACGTCGTTTCCAGTGGAGATGGAAGAATCTTGATGTATGACCATCTAAGCATTGTTAATGATCTGCTCACTGATCAATTGCAAAGTGTGCTATTCGTAGGCCCTTAACTCTGGATCACTTGATCCTGTAGTAGGTGGAGTGCCTTGTTAGGAAGCGCTGCCAAGTTCAACCCTACTCCCTTAAGTGCACTGACAATGGGCCTTTCAGCTTCGGTCTCTGTCATCAGTGCCCCATCTGGTAGCACTATGGCTTGGGAGTCCTTCGCACATAGCATCTCAGTAGCTTCTAAAGTACCGAGGGGCAAACTAGTGGATGCCATGCTGATCTTTGCTTTCTGAATCTGTAGCTCTCGCAGATTCACCTGAATGCCGCCAATTCCTATTATTCCTGCTGCTTAACTATTGTAGCAGTTCCGTAGTGGCATCCCACACTGTATCCCCAATGTCGTTTAGATCCCCCTCTGTTAGGGTGATCGTGGCCATGGATGTCTTCTTGGCCTTAGAATTCTTTCGCGGCCCTACTTTTTCTTATCCCCTTGGATGCATGATACAGAACAGAGGTGTCTGTGGGTCTGCTCCTCCATGTTATGTCGGATTGTTCTCTTCTTCCTAGTCTTCTAGGGAGGGTGACTTCTCTTTGTCGAAGCCACGCTCCTCTCCTCCTATCTATCCACTTGTCTCCCGTGTGGAAGCGTGTTTTTCCCTTGCCTTATCCTAAGCCTCCTTCCTCCTTTTCTCAGCCAACTTCTCCATCTTGAGCTTGCCTTCATCCTTCTTCCACTATGCAGCTGTCTTGCTGAATCCCACCGTTAAATCTGAGGCAGTGTGCCATTCTATTGGCCAGTTGTCAATAACTGCTTGGAACGCATCATTCGTAGCTAAGTAGGGAAATTCATGCCACTTTTTCTCGGGGTCTTTTTGTGGCCACCGACAACCCCCCTTCTTATCTAGTGTTATTACTAATACTAAATAAGTGGGGACCCTTAGTCAAAAAAAATTAAAAATGAATTAGTTCTTGTATTTCTTTTTTTAATAAAACTTACCATCATAAACTTAGGAAAATACCTCTGAAAAATCTAAAAAGCTTAAGTTTCACTATGACGAAAGATAAAATCACTCTTTAAGAAATATTGGATCGCGAAAAGGATAACACGATGCCTTCTTTCAAGCCAAATTCTAAGATTTTGAGATTGCGATGTGAGATTACATATGAAAAATCGTATATATCGCATCGCATGCCTTAAAATGCACTTACGGTGAAAAACTGCAAAAAACACTGATATGTGATGACGCATATCAGAAAATCGCACCTCGCAAGAAATACATTAACACAAAATGGTCATATACTACGATTATGCAATATTGCGATGTCACGATATCAAGATAGAGTGACAGAGCGATCTTATGATAGAGCATCACAATGATATTGCGATATTGCGATCTTACGAAATGCGATGTAACGATCTGCGATATTGCAAAGCAAATCGTAAAGTCGGTCTATCGCAAAATCTTTCGGCTCACTATTTGAGAACACCTTTTCCATAAAATGAGACCTGGTTATGTGCTTTAATGCTAATTAATGAGTAAGTTGTTGGTGGTTAATGAAATATGGTTTTGTGTTTATTAAGAAGCTAGTTCACGTAAAGTGATATACCTTTGCATGTCTTCGGCATTTAAAGCTTTCTCGTCACTGTTCCTTATCATTACTCTCACCTCACTTGCAAACTGCAGGAATGAAGAACAAAGAAGTATACAAAGCAGTATACAGGAAACTATGAGGAAGAAAGGCAAGGCTCCAATGTCTGAAGATAAAGAAATGACGCCCTTGTACACAGACACTACCTATAACAGAGACGTGGGTATTACCACTTGGGAAGGAATGTATAATCTACTTAAGGAAGAGAATCCCAAGGTAATGGAGTTTACGGCTACTGCAGGTTCACAGGGTTCTTCTGAGGCATCAGTTGCAAATTTAGCCTCTTCATTCTTGCACCGAATAGCGGCAAGGCCCAAAATTCCACCCTGCAAAGATATGGTTAAATGGGTACTGGACAGCACTAACATCAAAAACAAATAACTCAAAACTCAGGGTCAAGAACTTACAGGATCATTATCTTCACAAAATTTGAGCTTTACATCTACTAAAAGAAAACACGCAAGAGGTGAAAGTCGCACCAAGGAAGCTCGGATCAAGAAACGGAGGTAGTTTTCGATGCACGATTAGCACCTAGTGCTAATCGCGCATCGCTGGGCAAAACTTCTTGAAATGGAAATCTTCTAATTGCTCAACTACCTATAAGCTCCAGAAATTCAGAAAGAGTATGTTAAAGATAAAAAGGTAAAACTTGAATCTGAAAATTAGTAGTAATGGTCAGAAATATCCTCAAAGTAGTATTTGTATAAGTACAGCACTTGCAAGCAGGCTGGAGACAGAAGGCTCAAGAAAAGGCAGAATTAATCAAAGGATTAACTAAGTTGAATTGGGATTCTTACTGGACATATTTAGTAAAACTACACAACCAGTGTATGACTCTCAAAAACCTCATCAATTCTGCCGAAAAAATGCCACCAGTCTTACTGATTCGGTTTTCATAGGGAAATTAAAGGCTAAAGTCGGCCAACCAACTCTTCTCAAGAAAATGCTGAATGCTTGTGATTTTAAGGAGCAGATACAGAAATAGTTAGATGATAGTTTTATATTTAATTTTACAAATAGTTTTTCTTTATTTTTGCCTAGAGAAAGGATGGTCATTTAAACCGTATCCTATATTTTTGTAATAAGTTATTTTTGGATGTAGTTAGTAGTATTTAAACCCTTCTCATGCATTTAGAGAAGGGTCCAAAAATTTATCAAAAACTTGTCCTCAGAAGATGCACTTTTGCACCCTCCCAAGGAGGTTTTGATGAATGAATGGAACATAATTTATTGATTTTTGCATTTAATATCTGCTACTGATGTTGCACTTCTGTACTCTTAGTGGATCTTGGATTAAGAAGAGATAAATCATTATCGCTTCAAGCTCATGAGTAGAACTAGTTATAAATGGTACTTCTATCTCTTAACTATTTCTATCTTTTGTGTTAAAGTGATATTCAAGTTTAGTTGTTTATATATTAATGCGTGAATGCCTGAGTTATCATTTGGCACTTTTGTACGGTGATAGCTATTTATTTATGCTTAATGTATGAGTAGCTTATTGTGCAATATGTGTTTCACAACTGTTTCATCTAACTTTTTCTGCGAAGTGGTTTATCTATATTGAATTATTTTCTTATAACAGTTGAATAATCTTTATTACCGATTGTTATTTGAAATCATTTTAGATCGCATAGCAGAAAGATTACATCCCGGGTTAGTATAGACTTAGATATTTCTATTTATTGGAATACAATTGCATGTCATTAGATTAAAGTTAGAATTAGAGCATCTTAATTAGGAACTGTTAGATCACAAATATCAAATTCTACACACACACACTCATAAATTGGGAAACTGGTCCCATATCCCCAGTCAGACCCACCATACCAAACGGAAAAGGAACTGCCAACCAAGGTCCAGACTGGGTGGGTATCCCCCTTTTTGTAGACTCGATTTTCGGGGCTTCAACAGTTCCTTTCGCTCCCTTATGAATACATGGTGGAAATCAGCCTTAAACTCTGTGTACGGCTACAATTTATCAAAGACAGTAGTTGAAAACCGCAACTTGCGATTGATGGCCGTGTGCACGTTCATCTCTATCAAGATCCAAAAGATCTTATTCTCCCTTATCCACTTAGGATCCTTAATCACCCATAGCAATGCGTACTTCACGACCTTAGGCAGGTCTGGTGCGACTGAGGGAAATTTCCTGTCTTCGGGTAGCTCCCAAGATACCAACATGATGAACAGCAACAACCACACGTAGTGAGAGGTCTTGTTGAAATCTTGTGCCTTACAGAAATTCATGAGGAACTCACCGCAGAGGTAGCACACCCAATTAAAATGAACCTCCTCTGTGCATTGGGCCACTACAGCTATGACATGTGTCGATACTTCATTAGACCGACACTTCTGCATGACCTTCCCTACCAATATTTGTGTGGCCACTTTGACCGTAGGGTCATAAATACTTGTAATCCCATAGTCACATGGCTTCTTTACTAGTCCAAACTTCTTCTTCATGGCCTTTATGAGCGCCATTTCACCCACCTTTCCACCAAACATCATAGTCGGATTCTCCCCTGAATATGGAAGCCTCGTGATTCTGTTGATTTGTCTATTAGTGATGGGTATTGGCTCCTCTAGCCATAGACACCCATCATGTACCAAGCACAGTAGCTTCTTGATTACCAGCAAGGTAATGGGTGTGCGAATGTAGTGCGGCACCCATAGCAGGTTGAGTAGGCCTGCCTTATCAAAGCCTTCGATCCACTTTCGTGGTTCCAACGTGATCACCCCAGTGGCCTTATGGAGGACGTGGTGCATCATCTAGTCTATTGCCAAGTGAGGGAATCGCTCGGTATCAGCTAAGTCCTAGTCCTCCAATTTAAACATTGGAATCTGTGCCAAGATCGGTCCTTAAAAAAAAATCTTGTCCGACAGCAGATGTGTGTACAAGGTGACCTTTCTCTCCTCAATTTCCTTAGGCACCTTGGCCTTGCCCCTACACAGAGGGATGTACTTGGACAATTTAGTAATGGGGTCAGACCCCTCAACTTCAACATCCTTGGTGTCTATCCCCAGATCCTCATCATCCATTGGGATATCCCCAATTTCTTCCTTCTTTGGTTCTAGGTTAATGGTTTTTCCCTTTTCCTGAATGATGGGCTTTTCCTTTGGTAGGTTTCACCTAGGTGACATGCACACCTGTGGTGTCACATCCTGCTTTCCTTTCTTGCCTTTCGTGTCTTCCTGGGTCTGGGTAGGCCTTGGTCTAGGCAACCGTGGTGACTTGGTTATCTCTGTAACCTTTGGAGTAGTTCCCTCTACTTCCACAAAAACCTCTGGAGCAATTCCCTTTGCTTCCACAACAACCTTTCGCACAACCCCTTTGGTTGTCACTGCTTCCCCAATATATATGGTTTATGCCAGTGTCGACATGACCCTCTCCAACAGTTCTTGGGTCTCCTTTGGTAATTGCTCAAATTTGAACTCACTATTAGAGCTTCAAAGAATTCACGGTTCATATGCGTCGGAGAGTTCAACAACTCAATGCTCAAAATGCCAAGTGTTCTTCATTAGGTAGCCACATGTAATTTATAAACCATTTTGAATTCAAATTGGACCATTCCCACCAAAATCGGTTCATTAATGTTAGATTGGCGGCATATTTTCAAGGATCTTGCCCATAAATTTCATTTTAAATGTCACCCCCCCACTCCATTTGGACGTTTTTCCATCGTCAAATCAAGAACATTGAATTTAACAGTCACTTTCCAGCTAACCTGCACGGTTTCATCCCAGGTAGTGCAACCTTCTACGCGCTCGTGTGGTCACTGTGACATCCCCTCATTCCACGCAGTTCCTTCATCATGCAATTCCCCGACTTGGGTAGTGTAGTTTATAGTCCAGCACCTCCTTTCAGCTACCTGGAGTGCTAAGACTATGATTCCTTCATATAGTCATCTAGCGGGATCGCTAGTGTATGGCTTCAATCAGCTACCATTCACTTTTCCTGGGAATGGCTCCCCATTTAAATTAACCAACTGAACTGCTCCACCATCGGTAATCTCTTTGATGACATAGGGCCCCAGCCAGTGCATCCTAAATTTTCCTGGAAATTTATCAAACTTGCTATCATATAGCAAAACCAGATCATTTACCTAGAAGTTGCATAGTTTAATGTTTTGATCATGGCATGCCTTTTCGCGCTATGTTTGAACTTGTTGATGAAATCTAGCTAGAAATCGATCCTCTTCAACCTCTGCTAGTTACACGAGCCTCTCTTCCAAGGTTCTGTGGTCCACCATTCCAGTGAGTACCACTATGTGTATACTAGGTACAATGTATTCCATTGGCATCATAGCTTCTACGCTATACACGAGTCTAAAAGGCATTTGCCGAGTTAGCTTCTTGCAAGTCGTTCTGTAGACCCATAGCATCGTGGGTATGTGCATATCCCAGTCATTTCTCTGAGCATTACAGACCTTTGTTAGTGCGCTCTCCAGTATCTTATTGAATTCTTCCACCATCCCATTAGCCGGCGGATGATAAGGCATACTTTTCTGATGATACACCTGAAATTCTTTTGTCAACACGCTGATTGTTTCATTAAGAAAGTGCATATCGTGATCGCTCATCAAGAATTTTGGATAGCCAAACCTTGCCAACACATATTCAGAAAGAAACTTCGCTTCTGTTGCACCGGTACAGTACTTCACAGGTTGCACCTCTTCCCATCTAGTTAAGTACTCTATCCCGGTGATGTGTACCGCACACTTGTTTTCTTCCCCAGATTCTGAATTGGTACCACAAAGTCAATCGCTCATTTCTAAAACAATTTTAATGTCACCTAAGGTGTCAATGATAGTTCATCCCTTCATGATGGCTAGGTAGTCCTTCGACATGCATCACAGGCCCTACAATAAGCTTTCACGTCCTTATGTAGAGTTGGTCACCAAAATCCAGCAAACAAAACCTTTTTCGCTGTCACTTTTCTTGCATAATCTCCTCCTATAGCTCCTCCATGAGCCTCCAAAAGGATGCTTCGCCGCTGAAAGTCAAGCACATAACGTCGTAATATTTCATGAGACTCCACTTTGTACAAATGTCCTGCAATGACAGAAAAGTCTGTTATGCACACTACTAACTCCTTTTGTTGGCTTGTATACCCTTCTAGAGCAGTCCCTGTTGTCAGGAATTGTATGATATCCTCAAAGTGACTGTCGGCGATGTGTACCGCAAAGGGTTGCACATTAAGCAGTCCTTCCTCCAAATTAGTGGGCTCCTCTCCCGTTTCGATGCGTGAAAAATGATCTAGTCTGGTGTTCACGTCCAGGCTTCACAATAACTTCAAAATCATACTACTAAAATAATAACAACCACTTGCATATGTTCCCCCCCAACATAGGCTTATTAACCAAGTATTTTAATGCAGAATGATCCATATACATCTTAAAATGTCCACCTAGCAAATAGTGCCTAAACGTTTGGAGCACATATACCATGGCTAATCCTTCGCACTCTGTAGTTGAATAGTTCTTCTCAGCCTGGACAGCTTCCGGCTCATGAATGCTATAGGATGGTCCAATTCCCCCTCGCCCACCTATGTCAGCATGGCCCCAACATGATACATGAGGTGTCTACGTGCACATGAAATTCCTTCTTCCAGTCTAGAAAGACTAGGATCAGTGTGGTGACCATTTTCTCTTTTAGCACATCCGAGCTCTTCTGGCATTCATCACTCCAACAAAATGTAGCATCCTTTTTCAACAACTTCTCCATGGGCATAGTGATCTGGGAAGAGCTCTTGATGAACTTCCTATAGTATCTAGTATGCCCCAGGGTCACACATTGTTGTTTCACATTGCTTGGCACCTCCAATTTGATTATCACTACGATTTTCGCTAGGTCTACCATCAATCCCTGTCTGCACACGACATGCCCTAGCAGGATCATAAAGGGGACACAAAACAAACAATTCTTGAGATTGAGCATGATTTGGTACCTTCGACAGGTATCTAACATTAAGTGCAAACTTGCCACATGACGCTTGACCAATCCAAACACTTTCCAATCATTAAAGTACACTTCCAGGAACTTATGAATGAAATCTTTGAATGTCGCAATGACTACACGCAAAAATATGGCTAGCATGTTCTTCAACCCAAAAGTCATTAGAGTATACTGAAATATCCCCATTCCATTACAAAGGTCATTTTACTACTATCTTCAGGCGCGATTTTTTGATCTGATGATACCCAAACAACCCATCAGTGAAAGAGTATTCTTCTTGGCTTCCTACATTATCCAGGATTTCATTAGTGAACGGGGTCGAGAAGGGGTCATGCATGCAAGTATCATTAAGATTTCATAGATCCATGCATATCCTTATTTCTTCTTTTTGTTTCTCTTCCTAAACCACTATCGGGCTTACCCAATCAGACTCTTATACTGGTTTAATAATTCTTTTCTTGAGCATCTTATCCAACTGAATGCGAACCCTTTCCTTATACTTAGGATTAAGGTGGTAAGGTCTTTATTTTACAGGCTTCACATCCAGTTTCACGGTGATCTTCATGGAACCTAGGTCTCCTATTATCCCTTTTAGATTAAAGAACTTTGTGGGAAACAAATCTTGATATTCACGCAGGAGCTCAGCGACCTTCACTACTGTCGTATCATCCCATTAGTCCCCAATTTTTGCAAATTTTGGTACCACCTCTGTGCCAATGTTTACCAGCGTGGTTTTCAGTGGCACGATTATGTCAGGATCCTCTATCTGCGGACCTTCAACCTCGCGGTGACCTTCAGTTTCCATAATATTAACTTTTTGGGGATCCTTGTCTTCTTCTTCAATAGTTACGTTATAGCATTCTAGTGCATGACTCAACTGGGTAGTCCAATTAGGTTGGATCAGGTCTAAAGGTTCTTATGGTATCCTAAAGATCATTTCTTTAACCTCCTATAGCATCGTGTCAATACAGTCAAACCCATCCTCAAAGTTGAACATCATTAAAAATCCCTCACGCAAGATGTCCTATTCCTCCGTGCCATGGTGGAGCTTTGTTTTCTAGTACCAATTCATTGGTATGATGCCTAGGGTATGACAAACCAAATGCACCCATTCAAGTTGGGGCTCTGCGCCATAAACCTTATTCCATTTAGCCAGCTGATCATGCGAGTCATCTTGTCCGTCATACTTATCTATCATCCACACTTTTGGCTTCCCAAAACATATTCTCATCATCGTCTTATAGTTGCGCCAATCACTAAAACTATCCTTGTGTGTACCCCACCATCTTGCAGGCGTAGCGCATAGTACCCAGTCGAAGGCCTAGAAACGATATTTCTCTAGTACTTCTCTTTCAAATGCATCCAAAAAGCAATCAAAATCAGTTAGCCCATCATAATGAGCAAATTCCTGACTTCGGATGACACACAATGCAACGATTTGGTCATCATATTACAATGCAGCATCGAGACTTCATGCAGCAGGTTCTGCCAATGCTCCAATTCGTCATCTGAATCTAACATGTAGGAGCTTTTGTGATCCCATGCAATGTGCCCATCTACTGTCGGATTCACCTAATCCTGGTCTCACACCGTTATTCTATAAATATAAGCCAGATCGTCATCGCTTTTGTAATATTGTATTGGTTCAGTATAGCGCAGTCCCTCCGCGAGATCCAATGGCACCACTACGTGGAGCGACTTGTTTTGAAATATCATCTTCCTTTTCTTCAGGTTGATTACCCCATTCATGTCAGTGGCCCAATCGATTCCAAGGAGCGCAGGGTATGAATTTCTATCATCCACGATCTCTATTACCTCAAAATCCACCAGCGCGCTGGCACCCTCAATGTCAACTATGACCCCTTGTAGCCTCCCCATTGGGATAATTTTATGTTGATTCACCATCCTTAATTGTATCAAAGACCACTGGAGCGTAGGTATCCCCATTCTTTCCCAGGTCTATTTTGGCAAAACATTTGCGTTGGACCCCAGATCTAGGATAACTTGGTCCATCTCGTATTCCCCTATCTGTGCGGTGAGTCTCATCTCTCACTCGGTCCTTGCCGTGTGCTTGCCAAGCTTCCTGACCATGCACAATTCACTAGTAGTGCTATCCTTACCAGCACACCAATTAATCAGCTCCTACGGGCCCTTCAAACCCTTACTATCACAAAGTAGCTTCATTCAGGTCTCTAAGAACATGGTAAGCATGGATTGGTCGATTTCTTCAGCTAGTTTCTCTTGACTTCCAGAGGTAGAGGTCTCAGTAAGCTTTTCTTCGCTTCCATAAATTTTTCTTTTGCGTGCTCTAAATGAAACCCAATCTCCTTTTCTGGTGCTTTGCAAACCCATACACCTTCTGCAGGCTGCTGCCCTTTATCCTCCCCATTCGTGGTTTCGCTTCGTACAATAATGTTTACCTTAGGGTCTTCCTCATGAGGCTCAGCCCTCATCATCTTGAGGTTCTACATTGGCTGCAGAGGTTGGGCCCCCTTTTCATAAATATTAGATAACAATATTGGGTAATCCTTAATCGCATGGTCAAACTGAGTACGGTAGCAGCATGAAAATCACGTCAGATTCAAACAGTCCCTCGGATAGTGTACTGGGCCTCCACAATTGTAACAAATTAGCTGTCCTTGACCTCTCCTAGGCCCTCCTCCACCTTGGCCTCGGACGCGTCCCTGATATTCACCTCGCGTACCCCGAATGCCTTGGTCTAGAGGTCGCGTCTCTGTATGCATTCTATATGCAGGTGTCCTATCCATCATTAATTCATAACTTTGACAATTGCACTCATCATGGCCTACTGATTGACAGATACTGTAAAATAGTTGTTGCAGTGTTCATACAAATTTCTATAGCAAATGGAAATTATAAATTGTGTGTTTCCCTGCTACCTGACATATAGCACACCATAACGTAGGTCCTGCACTTGGCCCTGCTGCAGCCTCTGGTCATAGAGGCATTGATCCTCTTGCTGCAATGTAGTTCATGAACACTGGGCAGTGATCCCTTTCACGCCCCTGACCCTTGCATTCTATGCACCAAACCTCTCTGCACACCTCCGGCCGAGTATTTTTGTCTTGCTTCAGACTTTGTATTTCGAGACAAAGGTTTTGCAACTATGCATGAATCTGTTGAACCCACAGATTCAAATCTTGCATCAATGTTTCATGCAGCCTCATTGCAATCTCCAAGGCTTCTCCCTAAGTCATAATCTTTTGTTCTGACAGCGCAACCCTCAGGTGAGGCTGGAGTGAAGCCACGAACAACTCGCGGTTCTGCCGATCCTTCAAATTCATATTAGCTTCACGCATTTTACACTTCAATATCTCATCTAATTCCCAAGGGGTCTTACTTGGTTTCGTCAAAATTTCCTTGAATTCCACAATCAACTACGCTTCAGACTTAGGCCTACTAAATTCCTTATTCAGCACGGTGTGGATCTCTGCCAGCGTAGCTTCCTGGTTGTCATTAGAGTACTTGGTGTAATAGGTTAGTGTGCAATCCTGTAAAGCCCTAACCATCGTTTCCTTCTTCATGTTATCATCTGCAACACCTTGAGCTTCCCATACAACCTTTATGATGAACCAAAATTGGTCCAGGTACTCATTCCATATGCCCTTGAATACAGGTAGTTTTATGGAGTTCGCCATATTGAAAAATGGAGGTGGCGGTGGTGTGGGTGATGGGATGAGCAGTGGAGGTGAGGATGGAGGTGGTGTGGATGGATGTGATGAGGGTGGAGGTGGTGTAGGTATTCGTGGGAACCCTCATCTTATCAACTGGCTAACACTCAGGGGAGAAATCTGCGGTGTCCCTTCGTCGTCACTTAAAGGGGGTCCGATCAGTGGGCTATACTCAGGACCTTTTCTTCCTCCATCCCTGAAAGGTTTTCCACTTCGCATAGCTCCAAACATCAAGGTAACTACATAACCCGTTGTTCACACAAGAGCATCTTAATCCAAGTATTCAATGATTTTAAATACTTACCTCACAATCCTTTGAAGAAGCGGTGCTCTGCTTCATTGTAACTGACAAAGGTATCGACCGCGAAATCGGTCACAAATCCTGCTATGATGCGGTTGAGCTAATGGTTGACAGCGTGCATGATATTATCTTTAGAAGCTTCTAACTTTCGTACTAGCTCAAGTTTCCAAACAATCGGTTTGTCAAGCCTCCACCTTCCTTGACCATCTTCCAACTTCGTGATACACTCGTATAACTCAAATGGGAAGGAACATAAGAATATTTCATGTATTTCTGTGTAAAAGTATCTATTCAAGCACTATTCTTTCATCAATTGCAGGATTTTGTTTTCTTGCACCGTGAATTCATGGATCTTTCTACTCAACCAGGTTTCAGATTCTTTCTTAGCTCAATTCCAACATCTCTCATGCAGATCCCAGTCCTGGTAACGGAACCATTTGTTGGCTTGATGGGCCTTGACCTGAGTTCAGCATTAATCAACCAAGAAAATCCCTACACTACTGGCCCTTTCGGCATCAGCCTGTGGAGCACAGACCGAAGTCTCACTTGAAGTAGTATGGGGGGATGCAAGAACCAAATTTTTGTATCATGAGATGGTCGTGATGTCGGTCTATACTTCCTAATCCTTCCTTCGTGATGATCAATAACTATTAGGGCTTATCGATGTCCATTCTCTTCCGCCCTTCAGTACCTCCGCGAACGTACTCGACTGATCTTCGCACAGCCCTAACCCAAGGTCCAGGAACTTACGTGACTCTGTGATTGAGATACTATATAAGTTCCCAAGTTATCTTAAGTGTTAGCTAATCTATCATGCATTTATAGTTACCTTTGTGTAATCCTTTACTCTTGCTTGCATTCAATTAACAAATGTAATCAAATATATTCACACATCAAATAAGCATTATAATGTAAACCCAGATCGTAACATAATATAATCAGATGCATTAAATAGAGACAAAATACATAACCATTGCAGAATAATTCTCTTTATTGATATCTCAATTTTAGTACAGACTCTATCCGCCCTGCGCACATAGCTGTGGGAGTCCACACACTTAGCTGTGGACTTCCACCCTAGGCCTCTACGCACTCAACTGTGGCACCTCTACCTATGCTAAGACTCAAGAACACTTAGAACTTCTTAACCAGAATCCTTCCTTTTGTTTCCATCCTCTTATACTTTTCTAAGACTCCCTTTTTATACAATCCCATGGTTCACAGACCATGGGTAGATCTTTAGATCCGACATGATACAAAACAAGGGCGGACAACCCTTTGACCTCTTTACACTCTGTGACCAAAAAATGCACAGAATTTACATCTTTATTACAAAATTTTGGCCTTATTCCCCAAAACAGGGGCTTTTAGCCCCAAAACTGGCTCTTGGGGGAACCCGTTACCAACAGAAAGACAATCTGACAAAGGTGGTAGGAAAGGTAAAGTAAATGTATTTCAGGCATAAGATGCCTTGGCTATGTTGGGAACTATTGCTCTGAATGTTGTGCATGGATAAAGGGAGTTATCTTAACCTTCACTTTAAGATATATGGTAATTATGTTGTGATAATGATTATGTTGATGACTATCATTATATACATGTATATATGTATGTTGTTGTCTCACAGGGTCGTCATGTATTATGCTTTTGGAGGAATGATTTCTTATGCAGGTGAATTCCATGAAGAGGTTCCTAGAGATTTTAGGAATCAAGTGGGAAGAGTAGCCCTGACAGATCTATGAGGTTAGTATCATGTGTATATGATTCGATATTATGTGCTCATAACTATGCCTATGTTTATGTTATGGATAGGCTACGTTAAAGGATGCATCAACGGAATAAAAGAAGTGTGATCACCGGCATGTTGGGACAAGCATGGATAAGTGGAAAAACCACAGACCTAGAATTTGGATTGTGAATACATGCAGTAAGTCTTGGAAAAGACACTAGAAGCAAGGTTGCTTAGTAGAGACGGTGTGGTCTTGTTGAAGCCCCAAAAATCGGGTCGACAACAAGGGGGATACCCACCCTGTCCGAACCTTGGTTGGCAGCTCCTTATCCGTTTGGTATAGCGGGTCCAACTGGGGATAACAGGACCAGTTTCCCGATCTTGAGTGTGTGTGTGTGTGTAGAGTTGAACTACGTTGATCTAAGAGTATTTTTCAAGCTAATCTAATTCAGATTCTTTAACTTTACTCTATGTTATTGTAATCTAGTGAGAAACAACGCATCAAATCTATCCTAACCCGGGATTGTATATCTTCCATTATGCGATCTAAAAAGGTTTCGAACAATAACTAGTAATAAAGATCATTCAGCTATTATAAGAATAGAAATCATTAAAGATAAACCACTTTGCATAAGAAGTTAGGCAAAACAGTTGTGAACAGCATATCGCATATTAAGCCATTCATATGTCAAACATAAACAATATGACTCCACCGTAAAAAAGTGCCAAATGATAACCCATACATTCATGCAGTAACATATAAACAACTGAAACTGTAAATCACTTAAAGAATATGAGCACGAATTGCCAAGAGATAAAAGTACCATATATGACTAGTTCTACCCACAAGCTTCAAGAAAAAATGATCTATCTCTACTTGTTCTAAAATCTATGAAGAGTACAAAAGTGCAACATCAGTAGCAGATATCAAAATGCAAGTAAAAATAAATCTCGATCCATCCATTCATCAAAATCTCCTCTGAGGGTGCATAAGTGCATGTTCTGAGGATAATTTTTTGACAAATCTCTGGACCCTTCTCTAAATGCATGAGAAGGGTTAAAATACTACTTCCTAATTCTAATAATAGTGTTTTTACAAAAATTTTAGGATACGGTTCTCAAATGACCGTCCTTTTTCTAATCTAAATAAAAAGAAACAACAAACTACTAAAAATAAGCTACTTCTGAATTTGGTCCTTAAAACTGCAAGTGTTCATCATGGATTTGAGAAGAGTCGGTTGGCCTACTTCTGCGCTGAGCTGGGCTACAAAAATGGAATCTATGAGAGCTGGCATTACTTTCTCAGCTGAGTTTATGATGCATTTCAGAGTCATCCATTGACTCTGTGGCTTGACTAAGTATGCCCAGTAACACTCCCAATTCAACTTGTTCAATACCTGAATCACCTTTTCCTTTTCCTGCACCTTCTGCTTCCATTCTTCCTCCATTCGTGACTTGTTTGGTAGGTATCTCGGGGTGGTTTCTGTGATTAAGTTGGCTCTGTGTAAATTTTCATTTACACAGTCTATAAGAACGCTTTCCTATGTCACCGCTACCTCCGCCGCCTGTTCTGCCTGCCTGATTTGATCGTCCCATTTGTTAAAGAGAAATTCTTCATGGCTTTCGTTTATTCTGGGTGCATTTTATCTCTTCCCTTCCTCTCCATCCTGCCAAGCTAGATACTCTATCACTCATCTGTCAACCTGGTCGTAGTCACTTCGCAAGTCTGTCACTTGATTGGTGAGTTTGTCGCTCAACTCGCAATAGTGACTCCACTACGATATTTTACGTCCCAACTCTTCCTATTGCTACAGAAGTTGATCATTTAAGCTAGTAGGCTCTGAAACGAATTCGGCAAGCTTGGGCTCGTCCTTGTGTATTTCTTGTAAAGCTTACAACTGCTTTCCTTTTTCATCTAGGCTTTTTTGATAGCTTATCTGCATTTGCTGAAAGTCTTCTTGTAGTTTCTCGAGTTGTTTGGACACTTCATTACTGGCATTGGCTTTTTGTAGCTGTTGTTGTAGTAGCTGTATTTGGTTTTCTTGCTCCCTCAATAGTTGCTGAACTTCCGACGCTTTGTCGATAGTCGCGGAAGCGTATGCTCCTGCGATCTGAGACAACTTCGTGAGATTTTCTGTCGGGTTTTTGTTAGGGTATTTCCATAAGACGTCTAAATGTTCAGCGTCCTATCACAGCGTATTCTCCAGCTTTCTCTTCTTTCTTTGTGTCCTCACCACCGCTTTATGTTCAGGACTATAGAATACATCCAGTGGGGGAATTTCCTCTACACTAATTAGAAGCTCAGAAGGCGGAGGGATATGACTGTGCTTCGTTTCTAAGACACTACCGACCATGGTTGAAACCATTTCCTATGTTACCTATGCATCACTCAAAGGTGTTCTTGGGATTTTCCCTTCAAGGCTGATTAGCTCGTTGAAGTTTTCCCATTCTTTATCGAGCTCTGTCGTGACGAGTGACGATTTAATAACGGGAGGAGGGACATCTCTGGGTAGGGAGGCAATAACTTGCAGTTGCGACATTGCACTTGACTGAGCTGTATCTTTAGCTTTTTCTTCACCTTTTCCTTGGTCTCTTGCAGACTTTTTAGAATGTTCAGATGTTCCTTGGGCAGCGTTAGATTTGGATTTAGAAGTACTAGAGTTTCCGCTGAGGCTGACACTGGGAGTAGGCTCTCTGGCGAGCAGTCGCAGCTTTTCTAGGGGAACACTGGCTAGCCTTCTTTCTCTAAATAACAAAAATCTTTGGAGGTCATCTGGGGATAACCTCGACCGAGCTTCTCGCAAAACTTCCTAGAATGAACTTTTACTTTGAAACAAATCATCAAATAAATCTTTCTTTCCGGCGAATACTTTTATTCTGACACTTATAGTGAAATCATGGGCAACATTATTTAGGTCAAAAGGTCGAGCGGGGAATTTAAATAATTATAGAGACGTCACATTCTCTACTTCGGAAAAAGCGTGTCCTACATCGAACAATGAGAAGGCCCCAAAAGCTACAGGAAACTGAGGCCATATGGCCTTCTTCTTGTCTTTTAGTTCTTTGGTTAGGCCGCCTTCTGAGCAAGTCTGATAGGCAATTTCCCTAGCCAAAAGCTTTTCGGGGACATATAGAGGTAGGGCATGTGGAGGTACAATGCTCCCAAACACTCTAATATAAGTGAACCATTCTTCCCCAAACCATCTTGCGACGGGGATGATGTCTATTTGCGCTTCGGGTGAGCACCTCGGGGGTTCTTCACCATACATCATCCTATATAGGGGTAAGATGAGCCCGTGGCAAATCTAATAGAAGTGAGGGACAAACTGTGAATCCCATAATACTTTGTGATAAACATGAATAGGTGACGGGTCCTGGGTAGTCCATTTCTAACTCATAGTTGGGAATTTAGATATATAGCAAATAGAATCCATAATGTAAGCAGACGGATAAAAAGGAGGATAGACCCTTTGTGACAAGGATCTCTTAGACTGGTAATTCATAACAGCAGTGTATAAATTATCAGAAAACATTTTTGCCCAATCCACGAGATTGGTGTTTGTGGCATCGTCTATGAGTGGTAGCCATTCAGACGAAAATTTATTTATGTCTGGGATCCCAAATAGCCTGCAAAGCATGGCCGCAGCAAAACAATATGGAGAGGTGAGGGAACCAGTGTTGTACATACCATTTTTGTCCCTTTTTAGTGGCTCCTCTCTTCTGGTCCATTCTTTAGTGGTTTCTACCAGGTTTGGGTTCTCTGCTGCAAATTTCTTGACAAATTACGTGTTGTAGGTCGTCTGAGGCTTAGGAAGATGATACATAAGCTTTAAGTCTTGCGCGGAGAATGATCCTATGAGCCCATGCCCTTGAGCCTTGAATTGTCTGCCTTGTAACTCTTCATTGTCAAGTATCCATCTGATCATATCTGTATAAGGAAAAATCTTGGGTCTAGCTGCTATTCGGTGAAGAAATGAACATGCCAGCTCTTCTAAGGATTCCTCGGAAGAGTTTTGTGATCCCGCGGCGCTATCAACCTTCATTACTCTAGGATTTTCCTCCTCCAACAGCCTATACATGCCTTCCCAGGTCAAAATTCCTGCGTCCCTGTTGCATGCAGTGTCTGTGTACAAGGGTGCCATCTCCTTTGCCTTTTCCTTCCTCTCGGAGCCTTGGGCTTTATGTTTCTTTCCCATTTTCTCCTGTGTTCGGCTTTTGAATCTTCTTATTTATTAGTTCCTGCAGATTACAAGCGAAGTGGAAATGACTGATTGAGAAAGGTGATGGGAGAGTTTTAAATGCAACAGATATACCAAATATGCCACCTTACGTGAAATAATTCTTTAGAAAAGCACGTGTCTTTATTTCATTAAATAACTGACAACTAATCCACTTACTATCATTAAAAGTACATGATTTGGGGTCAGATTATGGTAAGTGGCTTTACTTTGAATGGTGTGCCCGAAGGATTCGCGATTAAATGATTCATGATTTGCTTACGTTATGTTGAAGATCGTGCCATCGCAAGGCGCGCTAATCGCAAATCGCTAGATCGCAGACTACGCCATCGTGGCGATCACAATATCGCATGTCGCAACATCGCGGGTCGCAGGAGTTTGATGTTTGTTAAGTATTGCCATTTTATTTTTGCGATGTGTGATCTTGCGATCGGTGTTATCGCAGATCGACAGATTTTGAGGTTTTTCCTTATGAACATTACTTATTGTGATGCGACATTAGGCTTAACGTGGGGGGGCCTTGCGCATTAATGCAATTTTTTAAAGACCTTTACCTTATCATAGACTTAGGTTAAAAATATTCGAAAGAACGTTCTAAGCCTACGATGGTAGCTTTATTTTGAAGAAGGAAAATTTGATTTTTCTCAAAATTAAACTAGGGGTCCCCATTCATTTAGCATTTTGGACAAACACTTAAATGAAAAAGGGGGGTTGTTGCTGGCCACAACAGGTCTCTATATGTGTAATACAACTGTTGTGTACATGTTGTACATGTGATGTTGTGTACATGTTGTAAATGTGGTGTTGTGTACATGTTGTACATGTAGTGATGTGTATATGAGATGTTGTGTACATGTGGTTCTTTGTACATGTATTTTTGTGTACATGTTATGCAGGTGGTGTTGTGTACATGTCGTACATGTGCGTTGTGTACAAGTGGTACTGTGTACATGTTGTGTAGATTGTGTTGTGTACATATGGTGGAGTGTACATGTTGTACATGTAGTGTTATGTGCATGAGGTGTTGTGTGCATGTTGTACATGTGGTGTTGTGTGCATGTAGTACATATGATGTTGTGTACATGTGGTTTTATGTGCATGTTTTACATGTAGTGTTGTGTACATGTTATACATGTGGTATAGTGTAAATGTCGTACATGTTGCGTTGTGTACATGTGGTATTGTTTTATGTGTATTCTGTAGTTGTTGTATCGTGACATGTGTATTTGTTGTGTTGTACTTTGTGTACATATATGTATTTTTTTGTACAATGGGTGTAGGTGTATGTGTTGTTTTGTATATTGGTTATAGGTGTATGAATTTTGTGGTACACTGTGTGTGGGAGTACGTGTGTGATGTAAACTATGTGTATGTGTACATGATAGGATAGAAGAGAAGGCACTAGGTGCTTGCCAAGTTTGGCAACTAATTCAGTGTATACGGAAAGGATAAAGAAAAAAGGCAGAAGAAAAGAATTATTCGAAGGATAAGTATCAATATTTTATTTCAATTTTACTTATGCATGTGATCTATGACTCTAATTTATGATGGCAACATGTGATTTCTGATTCAGATTTATCATGTTTGCATTTGAGCTAACCAAATGTGATATGTTTATACATGATGATTTGATCAAAGAGCTAGTTTGAATTGTTGTGATAGGAAGTAAACAGAAATGTAGGTGTACATTATTGATGAGCTACCAATAAAGTATGATTTGAATTTATTTCAATTTCTTTTGAATCTAATGGCAATTATTTTCTTAGTACAAGAAAGCATGGAAAATTCCCAGGTTTGGGTGTTTGAAAATTCCCTGTTTCGGTAGTTGGAACTATCCACAAGAATGTTAGTAGAAGTAGTGAAAGGAATTGGAAGATACAACATTTTGATGGTAAAGAATTCAGGAGCAAGGTCATTGTGGGACATTGGTACCCAATATTGTCCATTAATTTCCATGAGCATGTTATGACTAGCGTAATAGTTTTGAGGCAGGGATATGCCTTGGTTTTTGGACCTTCCAATGTGAGGAAATGTTTCCAAGGGATGGATCTCCCAAGGGAATGTATAGCGGAGAAGGGGATGCCAGAGAAACTTGGAAGTTATGTGACTGCACAGAAGGGGGTGACTGGATTTCCCAAGGGACTATGTAGTAGACAAGGAAAGGTTTGGGAATGAATTTTTTTTGCTCATTAACATTTCCAATGGAATCAGAAACACATTGGGAGTGTCCACTAGAATAATGATTCAGTGACTATTCATTGAGGGAACAAGTAACACATGGATCGTAGCACTGGAAGTTGGATGTAGGTTTGACTTTGACATTGGATTCTAGAATTCCTAGGAAGGAGGTGAGTCATGGTATTACATTTGAGGGTGGAGGTGTGAGCCTCTAGATTCCCTTGTTACAGATGTGGGCACCATATCCTTTTATTTGTTGGTTATAGAAAACATGCATATGTATATATGTGTATATTATTGTAAATATTGTATCAAGTTGTGTTTATAAAGCTCCATAGACAGTATGATTATTTGATGGTTGAAGAAAATGTGCATAAGTATATGTGGTTTTTATTATAAATATCATAATGAGTTGTGTTATAAAGCTCCTCTAAACAATATGTCGATCATGGTTTTTAGCAGTGTCTTATTGTAAATATTGTAATGAGCTGTGTTATAAAGATCCATTGGCACTATGTTTTGTTTTCAGTTGTTTTCTAGTCATATGTGTCATAAAACAGTGAGGAAAATGTTCCCCCAAAGGGGAGGGGTTTGTAACAACCCTCGGTTGATTTTCCATGGAAAAAAAAATATAAGACCAAGGTAATGGGACACATATTCCAAGTTGAATGTTGGGTAAAACATAGTGATGGGTATCACTTGTGATTAATTAATCTCTATGGAAATTGGCAATGGAAAAGTGGAAATATTTGGCATTTTACTTATGAAATAAAGGAAAATTAGAGAAAAGGAAGGTGAAGAGACATAGATTTTCATGCTAAGAAAATTAGAGGAAAAATAAACGACAATGAAGAAAATAGAGGCCTCAATGATAAAAAGGATTTTAAGGATCAATTTCTAAGGATTTTATCAGTTCATTTTTCGAGCTTGCATTTCATTCTCTCATTTTCTCACTCTTACACACTTAGAGAAATATTAGAGAATTCTTGGAACACTTGGGTATTCACTTGGATCAGAGAAACAAGGAAGAGGAAAGTAAGAAAGTACAAGGAAACAATCGGATCAATAACTACATATGGATTGTTTCGCAGGTAACAAGTTTCATGTGTTATTTCCTTGCTTATTTGTAGATGCATGGTATATGCATGTGATTTTATAGTTATGTGTTGTCATATACATTTATTTCAGCCTTGCCTTGCTATTTCTTGGATAGCCATGGTGTTGTGGGGTTTTCCACTTGTTTTTTTATTGGAGCTCAGGTTCGTTATGGTTGTGGGTTGGAAAATATGCTTTGGAAGCCCTGGAACAACTTGGGTTGAGTTACTAGTTCTGGAGCCTATGTTTGGAAAAATGTTCTAGAGCCCTTGATGGGTTTAGTTATTAGACCCTGGAGTTGCCTTGGACAAATACTTTTTAGCCCTCAAAGTTTATTCCTTGAGTTACTATTTGTCTGAATGTAGGCTTCTATGAGAAGAGTTATTTTGACAAATGCCTTCAGTATCCATCATTGCATGAGAGTTATTTATCGACGTGTTTTGAACCAACTAATGTGGTTCATCATTACTAGTTCCGGGAGCCCTATACAACTTGGGTAGAGACTGATCTAGTTGGTATTAGTGATGTCTAGCCATAGAAGTGGAATCACTATGGATGAGGGTTGAGGTGGATTGGCCTCTAGTATCGATAATCCAGTTTTTTCTTGGCTTATTCCATGAGATCCCACATTCATGCTTAAAATATGGTGTGGGGGTGATTTGTTCAAATATATATTTAGTTCAACCCAATATATGGTCAAGTGGTACGTGGAATTCCCTAACTTGGTTGGTATTTTCATATATTAATAAGATTTATTCTTCTACTATGATTTATGTATACTTTTGTTGGTTATGTTGGTGATATTATGGCTAAATTTCCATGGTTTATATGCTAGATCTTTGTTGGTTATTTGTTGGTTACATGATGTATGTTATCTATGGCTTATGTCGTGATTTTTTTATTTATCTAATGTTTGATTAATATATGGACTAATAAGTGTTGTTACAGCTATGAGGAGAGGACATAAGGCCTTCTTGGTGATTCTCATATGAATCTCAAGCTCTTATTATCATATATGCATTCATGACCTATAGCTTACATGTTGTCCATGTTTTTCACGAAATGTCTAGTGTTGTAGGAAGTTTAGGTCAATTTCTTCCTTCAAGCTTGAATGATTAGCATTGTCATTATGAAAACTATGAATCTAGAAAGTTACAGGAAGTTTTGGGCACTGATCTAGAGACTAGCCTAGAAAAGTGGGTAAGATCCCAGGATTGCAGACATAGAACTGGAGATCTGGGGTCATAATCACATGAAGCAAGGCTTGTGAGTATGGTTGGAGGTTCATAACCGCATGGAAGCAGTGTCAAGGGTGCATTTGTGGGTCCAAGTCAATGGCACAAGGTTCCAGATTAGCAATTGACCACCTGGGGTGTTTTTTAGCTCCTGGGTGATATGTAATCCCTATAGGATGTCAATTTCTAGGCCTCTCTTCTTTAACTGGACCGAGGAGGTCAGGTCAAGCAATAGTGTAACTCATCTCGTGTTTACCCTGGTGAGCTTGTGAATTTGTTTAAATGTGGGAGGGGTAGTTACATGGTTATCAATTCCTTGAAATTGAAACTTTGAATCATTAGATGTGAAAATATGATTAATCCATCTATTTTATCATTTTTATTAGTCCATTCGTCTTTCTCTATAGCATCAATATTTTTTTCATGGTAATCCAATATAGTCTTTTACTTTGTAGCACATCCTTCATACAATATTTCCATGGGAAGCATTTTGTATTGATAAGTAAAATATCAATTGGATTAATAATATTAAAATATGTAAGTAATATGGTTTCAAAAGAAGAAATTGATTGTTTAGATGGAAAACAATTAAAAAAATAAGAGTTAAAAGAAAATCAACATTAACAAAATGTGCATGTCAAAGCTATACCCTTTTTAAGAAAGGCATAAAATGTAAGGAAAATGCCATGTGGTAGGTAGAGGATGGTCATGTGGTGGTGAATGCACAATAAGCTTGGTGAATAATTTTTTCCATGCTTTAAATTTTCCTATAAGCTCACTTCTATAAATAAGTTAAATTATATGAATTGATAAAATTTTAGGAAATAAGTGAGAATCATTTTTATAGTGAAGTTTCATGTAAAAAGTAACATGAAAAGGAACAATAAATTTCCTTTTTTCATTCTCTAATATGTCAATGACCTGCAAGACTAGTTTATGGTCTAAGAAACCATGAAATAGTAGCATTTAAGCCACCAAAATCACTAAGAGATTTCACCTAGCTTAGGTCACACCAACCTTTATCATGATTGTGTTTATTTTGGTTTCTCCTCCTAACTATAGGGAGTTTCAAACTTTGGCCATCTTATGGAATTAAATCCTTAAAATCGAATTATTCTAACAAAATTTGAGAAAATAATAATAATAATGTTAATTTATAGTGATTCATTTTTTATAATTTAAGTGACAAACATTTTATGATATAAGGAATTTAGACTTATGTGATCCATAATCTTGTTAAGAGAATAATTTCGGAAAAATCACATAAAAAACCATTTGTTGACGCGTTTCGAACCAACCAGTGTGGTTCATCGTCAGGACAAGTTGAAGATCCAATCTGAGCGATGCAATAAATAGGGACAACAGGCTATTTCAACAGCTATTTTGACAAGAAACGGTTAATGGACCTCTAACAGCTATATATTCATAATTATCATTATTCACATATTTATTAATAAAATTCATTATTTAATTTAAATATTTAGAAAGGTAAAAATCAGATATTATTTCTAAATAAAGAACCTAATCTAATTACCATTTTGTTAATTATTAATAATAATATCAAAATATGCCCTTATATAGGGATAAAAATGGTAAAAAATACTATTATCTCCCATTAACTTATTATTACCATACCATTACCCCTATATAATACCACTAATAAATATTATCTAAAAAGTCTAATTTACCATATATATATATATAATTAAATGGAAAATATTCCTCTATCTACCCATTTAACCAAATTCTTATTTATACTATTATAAATAATATAAATATAATATTATTTATTTCTACTATTAATGTGAATATTATTATCTAAAAAGTCTAATTTACATAATAATAATAATATAATATATAAATAATAATATATAATATATATAAATAATTAATGAAAAATATCTCTATCACCTATTAACAATAATTCATCTACATAAATAATATAAATAGAAATATATTAATTTCTACTATAATGTAATATTATATTACAAAATATATTTTGTTTACCATTACCCTCATATAATCATGTTATTATTAATAATTATTTATTTGAATAAAAAAATTTAATGCCGATTCTCATTATTATTTATTTAATTCATAAACCTTAATCTCATTAAATCTTATTCATATATATTTTCTTTAATACGTAAAAATCTTAATCATATTAGAGTTAACCCTTTTGTTAGAATAAAATGGTAAATGTTCCTTATAAAAAATTTTAACACCAATCTAGAGCTTCAATTTATCACAGAGACTCTAAATCCTTTCAACAAACTATACAATACTCTCATAATGAAAGAAGCTGAAGAACAGAATAAACTACAGGCTCCTATTGCTAGACCAGAAAACTTACGTTATACCCCCACAAAAGGAAAGCCCGCTATCTAGGAACGGGGGCAAAATAGAACAAAAAATAGAAACCCACCGGAAAAGGGAGGACAAAGGAATCAAGAAACCCAAGAGAAGAAGGAATGAGGCGGCTAGGAAGACAGGGTTGGGATCCAGCAACTGCTAATCTTCCAGTCGTCATCCGTATTAAGATTTTTAGGCCTTTTTTAAATCTCTAGGGCCTCTCTAAACTTCTCATGGTGAAACTGCGCAACCTTTGCAATGACCCGCGCCTTCCATGTTCTTGTGGGACACCATATATTGGTGAGACCGGTCAATCTATTAATCAAAGGATTAATGAGCATTCAGTAGACTTAACGCATGGAAGAGCCAAGTCCTCGGCCCTTGCAGAGCATGTTGAGAAGACTAAACATCATGTTTGTATTGAAGAGGTGCGAGTCATTACAAAGGTTGCGCAGTTTCACCATCAGAAGTTTAGAGAGGTCCTAGAGATTGAAAAAAGGCCTAAAAATCTTAATAGGGATGACGACTGGAAGATTAGCAGTTGCTGGATCCCAGCCCTGTCTTCCTAGCCACCTCATTCCTTCTTCTCTTGGGTTTCTTGATTCCTTTGTCCTCTCTTTTCCGGTGGGTTTCTATTTTTTGTGTCTATTTTGCCCCCATTCCTAGATAGCGGGCTTTCTTTTTGTGGGGGTATAGCATAAGTTTTCTGGTCTAGCAATAGGAGCCTGTAGTTTATTCTGTTCTTTGGCTTCTTTCATTATGAGAGTATTGTATAGTTTTTTTAAAGGATTTAGAGTCTCTGCAATAAATTGAAGCTCTAGATTGGTGTTAAATTTTTTTATAAGGAACGTTTACCATTCTATTCTAACAAAAGGGTTAACTCTAATATGATTAAGATTTTTACGTATTAAAGAAAATATATATGAATAAGATTTAATGAGATTAAGGTATATGAATTAAATAAATAATAATGAGAATCACTGTTAAAATTTTATTCAAATAAATAATTATTAATAATAACATGATTATATGAGGGTAATGGTAAACAAAATATATTAATATTGTAATAATAATATTCACATTAATAGTAGAAATAAATAATATT
>APFE030347938.1:0-61818 GCA_000404065.3 Pinus taeda
TAAAGAAACTGATCACAACTATCAACCAGTGAAGAAGAAGCAACAATCACTGCAATATCCTTTATAAATGTCAGCAAATGATCAGTGACCTAACGTCCACCTTCAAGATTAAAAAACTTCCAAACTGTTGAAGTGTGTGTTCATAAATTCCAGCAAAATGCAAAGTGACTCTAAATCAGAAAATTACAATAGTATTTACTATCAACAAAATTCGGTTTGCTTGGATAGGTGGCCAGATTCCAACATTGTGCACCAGTGCACAAAATTTCGTACAGACTATCTCGGTTCAGGTGGTTTGCCACAAAATGGACCTTCTGAGATATAATTTAAAGCACTGATTCAATTAACCTTTTTCCCAGCAATTCTTTTTTTTATGTACTTCTGTTTATCAGCCCCTTTTTTCTTGTCATTTGGTTGTGACTAGAATACTAGGTACCATGTCGAAAAACTAAATTAATGCATGAAAATGACCATAGTTTTAAGTTTGCCCTATGACGATACTTTGCAGCTAGTAACCAAACAACCCTTCTCCATTTTTGAATAAGTTGAGAGAAATGCCGCCACACGGAGTCCTTTGGGAGTACTAACAGCCAGAGATCATCAATTATTCGACATGTAATCTTAAGAACTCTTACCTAATTCTATAGTCAGCGATCTTACCTCGACTTTGTTTTTAAATGAGATCTCAATCCACTGTGGGCATGCTAACCACTCCACTGCCTCCAGTTCACGACGAATCCAAGGTTCCAATCGGTGTTCTATTCTAGCCCTTTCATACAGTGCATTTGCTTCATATTAGTTCTATTTTGAAGACGAGGTGTAATAGCTCTTAGGCCCTTTATGTATATGCTGGCTCGCCGGTTTAGGGTCTTTTTCGGTATCCCCTGCGTCTTCAAGCCTGCGTTTCTCTGCAGTCGAAACGAATCCGGAATGCCCAAAAAGACGTCGTTCTGTCTCCTGGTTAGTTACATTCGGGAAAGGCTACGGTTTCTCTAGTCGCTTCTGGCGCCGAACTTTCGAAGAGTTGGCAGCCGTTGCCCGTAGACAAAGCCGCTGCTTGGCGCTAACACCACACCATTGCCGATAAAAGGGCATCCATTTAGGAGCCAAACTTATCATCCGCAGTCACAGATTCATCAGCCATCAACTGTAGACGCCCTAAAAACTTCGAGAGTGCAAGACATCGAAAAACTTGTGAGAATAGAATGGAGAAGCAATGGGAGTTGAACAGTCACCTACATGGGTGATGGAGCTGTCACTCTGTTCCGACGGCCTTGCCGAGACAATGAGGACGACATCGAGAATGAAAATGAAGATGAATCGAAAAAAGCTATTCCAAGGATTCACTATTCAAATAAATATTACGATGATAAATACGAGTATAGGGATGCCATTCTTGCTGCCATTCTGTTGAGCATAGTAACGCATCTTATATGTAACGCCAACCTGATTCAGTACAACCATTTCGCCCTTTGCTACCGCATCGTAACTTTACCACATTGCAACCTTGTTAATTGGGATGGCTTTCCCTATTGCGCAATAGCGCATCCCCTTTTCAATACGGTTTGAGATGCATCACATCACATGTCAATTATATAACCTAATCCTTGGCCACACTCAATAACGCATACCTTTGCACAACCTATGGTGCCACTCTGCAATGTAGTGTGTCACCACTTTCTCGCATAACATAAGGGCTTTCTCGTTCTTTCACTCGGATTGAAGCGACCAACTCTCAGAAGAGACTGCGCGCTCTGTGAAATACCAAGCAGTCGACACAGATCGGTCATTACCTGCTTCGTGGGGAAGAAGATTTAAAGAATCATTCTAAATTTCGCTTTATAGGAGAACCATGTTAAACAACGTTTCAAATAGCGTTTCAAATATCAGCGGATATCACCATGTGTGTTTCACCATGTGCGTTTCTTCAAACAAATTGCGCTTTTAACATATACCGCTCGGAGCGTTTCATATACCACTTATATGTTAACATTTAACATATGAGCCTTGTCAAACGACGTTTAAAATACAGTGCATATCAGACAGCAATGGAAAGAGCAGATACGGTACAAACATTGCAACAATACAAAGACACCCTCAACACAAATTTTAATTTCGAGCTCAAAAGCGCTGCGCGTTTTCAAGGTAACCTAGTAGAGATGGGAATGGAGGAATATATGACCCCAGGAGAGATTGTGGGGAATCATATGATTATATTGCAGGGCCTGAAACTTATCTCAACCCCAGCAACAACACCATCTATCCCTGTGCCGTGGGCTTAAAGCGCGTAATTCCTGCTTTTGCAAATGCTGAAGACAAAAGACCCGCTGTTGAAGTATTGAAGGAGAAGGAGCACGGGGCTGTGCCTGAACCAGGAGCTATTGTTACAGCGAGAGTCACAAAGGTGATGGCAAGATAGGCCTCAGTGAATATTATTTGTGTTGGGACACGGGCAGTGAAAGAAAGGTTTACAGGTACTGTGAGACAACAGGATGTTCGAGCAACAAAGATTGACAAGGTTGATATGTACACATCATTTCGCCCTGGGGATATAATCCGAGCATAAGTTCTCTCTCTTGGTGAAGCACGGGCGTATTACCTCTCCACAGCTAAGAATGAATTGGGTGTTGTATCTGCAGAATGTTTTGAAAACAGAGAGCGTTACCTTCAGGCAGCGTTACCAAAACAGACAGCGTTGTTAGGCAGCGTTCCTTCAGGGGTTTCTCCTTCAGGCTTTCTTTGTCAGGCAGGCGTTTCCTTCAGGCAGTGTTTCAGCAGAAGGCAGGCAGTGCTGGTCAGGTGGCAGCTAAATTCTAGCTGAGGAAATATTCAGAAGTAAAGGCAGAAACCATAAAACAAATGGTTCAAATATCAGCAGGGCAGGATATCGCCTGCTCTGATACCATGTTAAACACACATGGGGAGCGAGAAAGATGTAAAAGATAAAACATGCATTTCAATTTTTATTCACAAATGATACACATTTATAGTACATGTGGTGACCGTTGGGATTCACATCCCAAGGTCCCTTGGACTGCTTAGTCTCTTTAGCTTCCACACTAACCCATTTAGGATTAGGTATCCAACAAAGTGCTATCAAGGGGTGTAAAGGACTAGACTTTCTAGGGCAGCAAAGAGTAAGGTGAAACAAAATGATGCAACAAAGGTAAGATATAGGTAAGTGTCTTTTGTATATGCATGTTCATCTCTTAATTGCATTAGTTTATTTGTATTCTAATTTGTTGTTTTTGTTTAGCACTGACATATGTTCTGTAGGATGAGGTACGTTTTGCTATTATCATGTCATGGATATTTCTTTGAAGACTTTTTGCAGGTATTATATATTCATCAAGAGAAGAATCAATGCATAATAGAATGTTCTGAAAAGGGAGAAAGGGTAACATGACAAGAGCAGCAATCAAGGTGCATAACAACAACAAGAAGTTCACTACATGAAGTCTTCAAATGGGGAGCACTGCACACAATCATTGTAAAGGTATCATTGTACAGAGTCATTGTAAAACAATCATTGTAAAAATTGTACAAGTGTCTATTCGACAAGAGTTGAAGATGCAATGTTGGGAGGTCTAGGATCATCATTAGGTGGTTGTGTCATAGTTGGGGTTATTCTCTAGTTTGTCTTCTTTTTCTACATCATTCTATATCATTAGAAAGTGGACCATTTTCCCTGGTACAAGAGTCCATTCTTCTTTTATTCTTCTATAGGGTTGTAGGGTGGTGCTAGGATGGTGCATGAAGGTACCAACAGATTCAAGCCTGTGAAAACTTCAGGGTGGTAAGGTGGTGATAGGGTGAGTTGTAGCTCATTGGGTTTTGGGGCATCCGTTCAATTGACTACTAAAGAATCTCGGGCGTTGGAGCGTCCATCCAGTGGGAGCTGGAGAAGAATGCTTTTCTAGATTCTAGGAATCTGGAGTTTTCTTTTCAATTGGAGTTGAATATTAAGGAATTATTAAAAAAGCGTTCGGTGGTTTTTGATCCAGAGGGGGTTTTCCGCCTAAAATTTTTGTGCCTCCTGTGTTCTTTTATTCAATGTTGTTACTGCATAAACATTAATGATAATTTAAGATTAACTAATGCTCTGAAAATATTTAAAAGTGCTATTGCTAAGGAATACTGATTCACCCCCCTCTCAGTATTTTCCAACAATTAGTATCAAAGCTTTGTTCCTTTAGTAACAGCTTAACCGCTAGAAGTTAGTTTTGAAAGCATAGAGATGGGAAAGTCAAAGAAGTGGGTTACAAGGATTTCAAAGGAAGGTACAGGTACAACAAAATCTCAAGAATGTGAGTATTGTGTACCAACCCCTGATTTTGATGCAAATAAATACTAGATATGGGAATCCAAGATGGAAGTATCTTTGCAGGCACATGGAGTATGGGAATCAATTGTTTTTGGAGACACATCTACCGAGGAAGCTAAAAGGTACAATTCAAAGGCCATGAATGTTTTGCCAATTTCTGTGAAAACAAAAGTTGGTCAATGTTTAACAGCGAAATCTCTTTGGGAAAAGCTTCATAATCTCTATTCAACAAAAAAATCAGGTCAAGATGTTATTGAAAACTCGGATCCTTCTGAGTATGATGAAGAAGGGTTGACCATAGAAATTTTTTCTAAGGAGGCAATCACGCTTATAAAAGAGCTCCAGGCTGAGAAGATCCGTTCCAATACTCTTGAAGAACAAGTTCAAGGTCTCAAAATTGAAGTTGAAGAAAACAAATGTATTGAAGAGTCACTTCAAAAGAAGTTGGAAGAAATCAATAATATAGCGACACAAGACCTCAAGAGAGAAGTCCAACAGAAGCAACAAGAACTCGACACAACATTTGCAGAGATTAGCAGGATCACACAACAGATGTAGGAAGCATAAATTGAAAGGACACAACATTTGCAGAGATTAGCAGGATCACACAACAGATGTAGGAAGCATAAATTGAAAGGAAGGAATCTGATCAAAGATACATATTCGCCGTTGACCAAAAGCAAAAGGAATTAGAAACATCTTCAATAGAAATAAGCAGGCTAAGGATTGAAAATGAGAAGCAAAAGGAACAGATACAGGTTTTAAATAGAGAAGTAGAGAAGACCACTCTTCTCAAGCTACAAGTTGAGGAGGCAGAAAAAGAAGGAGAATCCTGAAATATGGTTTCAAGAAGATCTTGCTCAAGCGCAAGAAGAAATTGATGCAATTCGTGATGAGATCAACAAACTCAAGGGATCGCAAAAAGAATACTTACAAGATAAGACAGATGAAGAAGTGAAAATGAAGGCAATTAAAGATGGTAAAGCTCTAGTTGACGAAGGTACAATCTCCACAACTTTGCAGGATGATTCTAAGAAGGAAGTTGATCAAAGTGAAAAGCCAAAGAATAATGTTGCAACTCTAAAGAACAAGACCAAAGAAATCAAGAACAAAGGACCACAAGAAACTACAAACACTGTCTCCAAAGAAGAATGAAAAATCTTCCAGGTATGTTCATTTATTTAATGGTTATTGCTTTTAATGTGCTAACTATGGACATATGGCTAGGGATTGTGAAGTTTTTGATAGGTACAATCATTTTCTGCAAAACCCTAGAAGCAAGTCTGCAGGATCACGAGACAGATTCCACGATGATTTTGTCAGAAGAGAATACGTGCTAGATGGGCCAAATATTGAATGTTTCAAATGCCATAACTATGGCCATAGCGCTCGTGCTTTTTGATATTAGATGGAATCACCTATGGACAACATTGAATGCTTCAAGTGTCATAACTATGGGCACATGGCTCGAGATTGCAGGAATAAGAAGGTTTGGAAAAGGAAACAGGTACAGGAAGACAAAGCAGATAACAAGGTTTTAGCAGTTATTCTTTCAAGGTTTATAAAAGCAAAAGGTCATAAGGAATTATCAGTTGCTTCAGATAATGACTCAACTCAAGATGGCTCGTTTGGTGACTCACTATTTTGAACAATTTGGATTGTTGACTCCTCAATGTTTGTACAAGAGGAGTCTATGCAACAGTATATGGAACAAGTCTACAATTGACAGGAAGGTAGTTTGAACAAGATGGTAGTTTCATTAAAGGTTCAAGGGGAGCAAAACAGTTGAAGGTTTACAGGTTACCAAGAACAAGACAAGATTAGTTTGCAAAGGATATGCATAAATGGAAGGAATTGATTTCGACGAAAGATTTGCACCAGTTTACAGAATGGAAGCCATCTGAATGTTTCTCGCCTATGCATGTTCAAGAAAAATAAAAGCTGACCAAATGGATGTTAAGTCAACATTTCTGAATGGAGAATTAGAAGAAGAAGTTTACATCGAACAACCTGAAGGTTTTCTATTATCAGAAAAAGAAGACTATGTTTGCAGGTTAAAGACAGCTCTCTATGCTCTCAAGCAGGCTCCTAGAGCATGGTATGCTCGTCTTGACAGATATCAACGTCAACAAGGGTTCAAGAAAGGTACTGCTGATAGTAATCTTTACGTACAAATAGATAAAGATAATTTAACGATCATTGAGGTATATGTGGATGATATAATCTTTGGTAGCAATGATGATCGACTAAGTAAGAACTTTGCTACAAAGATGCAAAGTGAGTTTGAGATGTATTTACTTGGTGAGTTGACATACTTCTTAGGGCTTGAAATATCTCAGCAAGAGAAAAGAATATTTATATGTCAAGCCAAGTACATCAAGGAAATGCTCAAGAAATTCAAAATGGAAGATTGCAAACCCGTCCTTACTCCGATCGTAACAAGTTGTAAATTGAGCATAGACGATGCATCTAAGGATGTGGATCAGAGGTTGTATAGGTCTATGATTGGTATTCTTCTATATGTAACAACCCCTCGACAAGATGTTATGCAAGTAGCTGTACAAGTAGCAAGATTCCAAGCAGCACTAAGGGAATCACATATTATTGTCATCAAATGAATTGTTCGATATCTAAAGGGCACAACAGAATATGGCTTGTCATATCCCAAGGGAAACAATCTCATTATTCAAGCCTTTACAGATGCATATTGCGCAGGAAGCATTGATGATCGTAAGAGTACTAGTGGAGCAACATTCTATCTAGGTGGTTGTCTCGTATCATGGTCGAGCAAAAAGCAAACCTCAATCTCGTTATCCACAACAGAAGTAGAATATATTGCGACAACAGCTTGTTGTACTCAAGTTATCTGGATGAAGAAAACTTTTCAAGATATTTAGGTCAAGTTTGATGAGCCTATTCCCATATTTTGCAATAACGCCAGTGCTATCAATATCTCCAAGAATCCTGTGATGCATTCCAAAATGAAGCACATTCCGATTAAATATGATTTCGTTAGAGAGTAGGTCGCTGAAAACAATATCAAGCTTGAATATGTTGGTACAAAAGAAAAAATAGCTGATGTCTTCACTAAACCTTTACCTCTTGAAGCATTTGAATATCTTCGCCAAAAGCTTGGGATTCTCCCAAGTTCTCATTAGATTTTCCTTATTCAGAAAATAAAGGGGGAATGGAAGTGTGTACAGGTCCGCAGGATGGTTGTGTGTCAAGGGGAGTTACCCTTTGCCATTGATGTCATAGGGGGAGAGAAGGTAGTAGGAAGATGTGCCCTGATCGTAGGGGGAGTACTTGTGTTGCCATCAATGTTAAAGGGGGAGATTGTTGATCTAAAGATGATCTGAGGTTGTCATTGATGTCAACCCAAACAGCACCAGGGGCTAACTTGATATTGAAAGAGAATTTTGACTTGAAAACTTACTCTATTTTGATTCAAGGATCTTCTATATAGATTCTACTCGTCGAGATGTTTCCGTTGATATATGGCACACCAAGTAATTCTTCACGGTTTGAGAGATATTCATGTTTGAAGTTAGTAACCCGAGTTAGTGGGCTAAAACCCTACGAGTTTGTGGCATGACACTCATAATTGGTTTTGGTCATTGAATAGTGAATAATTAATAATTTTTTAAGCTCCTTAAATCCCTCCAACATTCTTTATAGAAGCCCCTCTCAACTCTATAAAAAGAAATCTCATATATCCTTCAAAAGTAGTGATCGTGGAATTTTCACTATAACTTCTTTTCTGTGAAGTCAAAGATTCTGAAATCAAAACACATTTGATTCGAAATCCTGATGAACGTCAGGACCGAATTTCAGATCTTGGTTCCCTATATGTTCGGATATGATCTGTGGAAGTTAGGGTTTTCGCAGGCTCCCGAATTTCATCTCAAAGAAGTGACCTTGGGAAAATTGTCATAACTCTCTCTTTGAGAAGAGGATTGGAATTCTGTAAAAAATGGCGGATAGTGCATGGATTGTAGTTTTCTGTGTATCAATTTTAGAGATGAAGGAGGAAACAGTGACACATGGCACGTCGTACAAGTTCACTTTACTGAACTAGTCCATAATTAGTTCCTTGTGAGAGATTGGGCATAATGTTGCCTTGAAGAGTCCAAATCGGGACAAACTTGTGGCATTGGAAAGAAGGTGTGGAGGGACACTACAGGACTGAAAATTACATATTGGGCATCTAAAATCATAGAGATACATCATATTAAATATCATTCTCCTAGAAGGCGAGAAAAACTAGATCAAGTGCTATCAAGGGGTGCAAAGGACCAGACTTTCTAGGGCAACAAAGAGAAAGGTGTAGCAAAATGATGCAATAGAGATGAGCTACAGTTAAGTATATTCTGTATATGCATGTTCATCTCTTAATTGCATTAGTTTCTTTGTATTTGAATTTGTTGTTTTTGTTGAGCACTGACATATGTTCTGCAGGATGAGGTAAGTTTTGCTATTATCATGTCATGGGTATTTCTTTGAAGACTTTTTGTAGGTATTATATATTCATCAAGAGAAGACTCAATGCATAATCTAATGTTCTGAAGGGGGAGAAGGGGTAGCATTACAAGAGCAACAATCAAGGTGTAGGACAACAGCAATAAGTTCACCACATGAAGTCTTCAAGTGGGAAGCACTGGATACAATCATTTTAAAAGTATCATTGTACAGAGTCATTGTAAAAGAATCATTGTAAAAGTTGTACAAGTGTCTATCTGCCAGGAGTTGAAGAGGCAGTGTCGGGAGGTCATGATCATCATTAGGTGGTTGTGTCATAGTTGGGGTTATGGTGTAGTGTGTCTTCTTCTTCTACATCATTCTATATCATTGTAAAGTGGGCCATTTTCCATGGTATGAGAGTCCATTCTTCTTTTATTCTTCTATAGGGTGGTAGGATGGTGCTAGGCTGGTGCATGAAGGCACCAACAGGTTCAAGCCTGTGAAAACTTCAGGGTGGTAGGGTGGTGCTAGGGTGAGTTTTAGCTCATTGGGTGTTGGGGCATCTGTTCAGTTGACTACTGACAAATCTCGGGCTTTGGAGCGTCCATCCAGTGGGAGATGGATAAGAATTATTATCTATATTTTAGGAAGTTGGAGCTTTCTTTTCAATTGGAGTTGAAGATAAAAGAATTATTAGAAAAGCGTTCAGTGATTTTTGACCTGGAGGGGGTTTTCCACCTAAAAGTTTTGTGCCTCCTGTGTTATTTTATTCACTGTTGTTACTGCATAAACATTAATGATAATTGAATATTAACTAATTCTTTGAAAAGATTTAAGAGTGCTAATTTCTAAGGAATACTGATTCATCCCCCCTCTTAGTATTTTCCAACAAAATATACATGGATATCATGCTTCAACAAAATTTTCCTTACCCAAGGATCGTATTTTCCGTTAGAACATCATCAACCAAAAGGTGTAACCAAGATGAAGAAGGACTGAAGGTTAGCGAAATGTTGCAATGCCACAAGACTCTTTTCACTTCAGCCAAATATAATGTGTTGACGGTGCTGGACACGCCAACATGTAATGGGATCTCCCTGGTAAGAAGTCCCAATTAGACCTTAGACAGTTTGGTGTAGGAGTCACAGAAATGGGTCGTAAAGTAATGCCTTGACCGCGATGTCGCACAGAGGCAAGTAAGATAACTCTGTCAGTAGTAAGGGTGTGACTATTGCAATGAGTCAAGGAAGGTGTATGAGAGGTTCTAACACAGGTGGGTTGAGATGATGGTGAAGGTGAGTTCTAGGTTGAAAGGAATCAGTCCCAACTCGGCTAAGAACACACAACACAGGACATACACAACTTCCGGCAGAGCAGTCCACTTGGATGTGGTAGTCATAAGATACAAGGTAAGATAACACATACGACACTCACGGATTAGTCTGAAAGAGTGCAACGGTTGTTACAACAAGGTTCATGTGAAAGGTCTGTCTGATGTCTGGCAGAGCAGTCAACACCGATGGGACAACATTAACAACATATACAACATGTTTCCATTAATAGGTTATGCATTACAACAAATGAATCAGTTCAGATGTAGAACACAAGTTAAAGAAACATGCATTACAAGTGTTAAAGATCAGTCTTACAACATATACAATACAGGTGTGAAAACGCGCTGGCTCTTATTATATAAAGAAGTGTAAGTTCCAATCATACAATACATCCATGTAAATCTACTAGCCCCAACAGTGGAATGTTACAACGACATCTGCATGCTCCTCCAAAGAGATGTACTAGCTTCGTGCAATGGAGAAGCCAAGGCACATTACAATACTGTCCAAGCTCTTTCCAAGATAGTCTTATCAAAATCCTGGCTGACTAGAAGCCTATACAGTGAGTTATGAGGGACTATTTATAGCAAAGTGTTAGCAATATTAATGTTTAATTTGTTGTAAATTGATAATAAGACATCAGATAAGATTCTGAATGTAATATGTATATATATACATATTACATTCAGAATCTTATCTGATGTCTTATTATCAATTTACTTTAGTGCAAAAATACATATGCTGAGATTACAATTCAATTTCCAAACCATTCTTTATAGAGCATTGAGCTAGCTCTAATACCAAAAATGATGTAGGAAACCCCGATCACATGCAAATTCCTCCATATACATACAACTATTGGAAGCTTTTACGTGTGCTCCTTCCCTAAACAACCCAGGACCTCACATCTTGCGTTCATATACATACTATCGAGCATGGACGTAGTGGTTATGCCCACAATCACATATCGGAAGCTTTTCTTTCTTTGAACCTTTAAAAACTCGGCTAAACAACTTTATCATAATATATATCTATATATGTATATGTATATATATATGTATATGTAATATATAAATATATTGATAAAAATGATTGATGATTACAAGGTTGAGGCGATGCTCCTTAAATAGGAGTTGACTGGCCACACCTAATCAGAGAGACATGTCCCTTGGGGATTGATGTTTCTTCATTTAACTAATTATTTGCTAATTAATTGATTATAATTAATACTTTATTTATTTAAATAATACTTTAATATTTTCATATTTTATTTAATTTGTTATGATTTTAAGTTCATAACATCGCCTTCCCATTAAGATGCTTTGTCCTCAAACCATAGGTAGGCCTGGGTGTTGATGCATGAAACATTCTGATTCCCAAGACGAATCTTCCTCTCGTAATCTCTTTCACTTGATGAGGTATTCCTTTATTGTCTTAGATCGTAAAACCTTTTCTCGAGTAGCGAGTATACCCTTAGGTTCAAGGACTATTCTTCCTTCTTCATCGGTCTCTGGTATTTCTGTTTGTGCTGTTTGATTTTTCCCTAATACTTTTTTGAGACTTGATACGCGAAAGGTATTATGGATTCAACAATTGTTAGGTAACTTTTTCCCGTGAGCTACACTACTTATATTTTTGATTATTTGGTATGGTCCATAGTATTTAGGTGACAATTTATTCTTCCCTTCTTGTTTTAGTGATAGTTGCTTATAGGGTTGGAGTCTAACAAATCCCAATCTCCCTCCTCGAACTCTCTTTCAAAATGGTGTTGGTCGACTTGATGTTTCATTCTATCACGGGCCATGGTTAAGTTTTCTTTTAGTAAGTTGATGATTCTTTGACTTTCTCTTAAGTGGTCTTTAACTGCTAGTACCCTAGAATCCAAGAGTGCAAAGTCCTTCCGCCTGGGTGGCTCGTAACCATATAGGGCTTGGAAGGGTGTCATCTTCGCTGATGTGTGGTATGTGGTATTATACCATCATTCGGCCAAGTGTAGCCACTATGTCCATCTGTTTTGTTTATCCGTAACGAAACAATGAAGATATGTTTCCAAGAATTTATTAACGACTTAGGTTATCCCATCTGTTTGGGGGTGATAGGCCGAACTCATATTAAGTGATATTCCTACTTGATGACAAAAATCCTTCCAAAATTTCCCTTTAAACCTTACATCTCTATCGCTGACTATGACCTTAGGAAACCCGTGTAGTTTGTAAATGTTTTACAAAACACATCACCAATTTGTTTGGTTGTTTCAGTATTTTTAATAGCCATAAAGTAGTCATATTTAGTGAGCTTGTCGACTACTACAAATATTTTATCCTTTCCGTTAGATGCAGGTAGTCCTTCAATAAAATCCATCGAAATCTCCTCCCTCTTCTGATTTGGAATGTGCAGTGGATGTAGCAACCCTGGAGTTGGAACATTTTCGCTCTTGTTTCTTCGACAAATATCACATTCTGAAACATTTTCTGAATTTCCTTGCACATACCCTTCTAATAGAATGACCGTCAGACATTGTAGTAAGTCTTGTAGAATCCAACATGTCTGTTTGTTGGTGAATTGTGAGGTGCCTTTAGTATTTTTACGTTAAATTTGGATGCCGGTGTTAGATAAATTCTCCCCTTGTACCATAAGATGTCATTTTTCCACTCGAAGTTGGTATATTGATTGATGTTGTTAATCATGGAGTCACAATCCTTATCCTTGGCATATTCGGCTCATATTTCTTCCAACCATTCCGGAACAACTATAATGGCGGCACATGTTGTGTGAGCATCATCTTTACGTGAGAGTGCATCAACTATGACATTCTTCTTTCCCTTCTTGTGTAATATTTTTAAATCGAAAGCTGACAACTTCTCCATCCACTTCTGTTGTTCTGTTGCCAATGTATTTTGTTGAAGTAAGAATTGAACACTGTTGTGGTCGGTTCGGATTGAGCATTTACTTCCAAGCAAATATTGGCGCCATTTCGTTAGAGTGCGTATGATGGCGAGCATCTCCTTTTGGTATGTTGATTTTAAGCCTTCTTGTTTATTAAGTTTCCTTCTCTCAAATGCTATAGGGTGGTTGTCCTACATCAATACAACTCCAATTCCAAACCTAGAAGCATCACATTCGACAACGAACGGTTTAGAGAAGTTGGGAGTTTCTAGTACTGGTATGGTTGAAATCACTTCCTTTAATTTCTCAAAACACTTGTCTATTTGGCCATCCCACTTAAAAGCATTTTTCTTTAACAAATTCGTCAGGGGTGCTGTCAGATGTGTGTAGTTTTTTATAAATCTTCTGTAATACCCCGTTAAACCCAAAATTCCCCTTAACTTAGATATGCTTTTGGGTTTCGGCCACTCTTTGATTGCCTTGATTTTGTTGGATCCACTTGGACTCCTTCCCTTGATATAATATGACCTAGGTATTCAACTTCCTTCTGCCCAAACGTAAATTTTGATAGCTTGGTGTAAAACTGGTTCTTTTCCAAAACAGACAATACTTCTTCTAAATGTTTGAGATGTTCTTCCCACGTCTTACTATAGACTAAAATATCATCGAAGAAAACTAATATGAACTTCCTAAGGTAAGGGTGAAAGAGCTCATTCATGGTGGCTTGGAAGGTGGTTGGTGCATTTGTTAATCCAAATGGCATGACCTTGAACTCGTAATGCCCTTCATAAGTCCTGAATGTTGTTTTTTCGATGTCTTCTAACCTTACTCGTATTTGGTATTGACCTGATCTTAGATCTAACTTGGAGAAATATTCTGCACTGTGTAATTCATCTAGCATTTCATCAAGGAACCGGATCAGAAACTTATGCTTAATAGTGATTTTGTTTAAGCCTTTGTAATCTATACATAATCGGAAATATCTGTCCTTCTTTCTAACCAATACTATGGGTGCAGCGTATGGACTTCTACCCTTCATAATGATACCATGCTTCAGCAGGTCTTGAATTAAGCGCTCTATTTCTGTCTTGTGGTGATGGAGATAACGATATGGCTTGACATTAACTGGAGTTGAGTCGGTTTTGACTGCGATAATGTGTTCAATTTGCCTTTCTGGGGGTAACTTCATTGGTCGATCTTGGAAAACCTTCTCGTATCTTTGGATCAAGGATGAAATATCTAATGTTTGACGAGTCCCTTCTGTTGATAATAATTCCAAGTGCTGACATTGCACAACAAATGTTGGTGCCCCCTTGTGAATAAGCTTCTTCATCTGTTGAGTGGAGATGACTTGTGTTGGAGGTGCTTGAAACCCGAACAACTGATATTTCCGTCCATCCCATTTGAATCTAATGAATTGTTTTATGTGATTTGCTGAACAAGTGCTTAGTGTTCTTAATCATTGTACACCTAAAACAACATCTACTCCTCCTAGGGAAACCGTATAAAAACTGGACTCTATTGCATAGTCACTTAATTGCAACTTAACTTTATAGCACTTTCCAACTCCATCTATTTGCTTTCCATCTGCTACCATAATTTTTAAGACTGCTATCGGGTAAGCAAAGATGTTCAATCTTTTTGCAACATTGAAATCTACAAAGTTGTGTGTATTTCCTGAGTCCACCATCACAATAATGCTTTGCTTCTTGATGTAACCTTTAAGGTTCAGTGTTTTTGGTTGAGCTATCCCTGTGATGGATGCTATGGAAATTCATGGCATATCGTCTTCTGGTTCTGGACTAGGGATTACATTTTCTTCATTTTCCTCTTTGTCGGAGCTATCTTCTAAGAATTATTCTTCTTGTTTAGCTTCACAATTGTATAATTTTTGTGTTGCACATTTGTGTCCTGGATGATACTTGTCTCCGCACTTCCAGCATTTTCCATCTTTTTTTCTTTCGACATGAAATTGTTGTTTTCCTTCACTTCGTAATGGTAGTGGAACATACTTACTAGTATTTTATGACGAGGTTTTACCTTCCTTTCCCTTGAAATAGCTGTTAGTCCTATCGTTAATGACATATGGTGGTTTGTGAAGTTTATGTTTTCACTCGATAATTATGGATGCATGTCTAGCCTCCTCAATAGTTTTAGGTTTATGCAATTTTAATTCTTCGCAGATATAATCTTTAAGGCCACAACAATACATTTTTAGCAGCTCCTCATCTGAAAACCCTCTCTGCCTTATTGCTAATACTTCCCAATCGTGAGTGTATTCACTCACTGATCCTTTTTCTTCAGGTGATCAAATCTTTCATAGACATCATCCTCCTCTTTGTCATGAAACCTTTTTAACAGAGCGCTTTTAAGGTTTTGCCAATTGAATGAGAAACCCGTGCATTTAGATGACCACCACAAAAAACAATCGTACGCTTCTGCTTCTAAGTAATTGGATGCAGTCACGACTTTTTTTTGTTCGTTGATTGGAGGGTTTGCTAAAAAAATTGCATCCATCTTATTTACCCATACGACGACACCTTTAAAGTTCCTACCATCATACTTCGGTAATTCATTTTCGATTTTAAGATGGTTCTTTCCGGGAGAATGAGTGTAATATTGGCTTCGTTCGAAGTGAATTTGGGGTATTTGTTGCTTCTCACGCCTTATGAAGTCCTGCTCTAGGGAAATTGTAAAATTTTTTGTTTTCCCACCCCGGTTTTCAGTTTCTCTTTATTTCTCCCATGTAGTTAAATGCCCTTTCCCATAACCATACATTCAACAAGCTGGAAAAAAAAAATTTGCTGAAAACACAAATTCTGGAAAATTTACAGAATGCTGGAAATTGCAGAAATAAAAATCAGCAGTAATAAACAACCATTAAAACACATTAAAACACTGATATTTTTGGTCAACGTGACCCTGGAAAAACCCTCTACAACTCTTGGGGAAAACCAGTTTGAGAGCTTTTCTTTATTTCTGGAAAATGCCTTTTTACAGTAAGAGAAATATTCAACAAAAATCAGCAAGCAAACTTTTACAAGTTATCTCAGCCTTGCTGAAACTCAGCCTTGCTGAGACTCAACCTTGCTGAAAAAACTGCCCTGCTGAAACTCCGCTGTACAAACTTGCTGAAACACCGCAGCTGAAACTCCGCTGCTGATACACCGTTGCTGAAACACCACTGCTGCAACTCAGCTACTGATACACCGCTGCTGAAACACCGTTGCTGCAACTAAGCTGCTGATACACCGCCGCTGATACACCGTTGCTGAAACACCGCTACTGCAACTCAGCTGCTGATACATCGCTGCTGAAACACGGTTGCTGTAACACTGCTGCTGCAACTCAGCGGCTGATACACCGCTGCTGAAACACCGTTGCTACAACTCCGCTGCTGATACTCCGTAGCTCACTGTCCAGAAATCACCCTTGCTCTCTTGCTCTCCTTCTGTCAATCTGCATGAAAGAATTGAATCGAATGTGATCTTTTCCTCCTTTTCCTCCCTTAATATAACTCCAAGTGACTTTTGGGTGATCTCTAAATCCAATGGCTGAAATAGATTTAGATCAATGGCTGAGATTAAATGAATATTTAAATCTCACTTTCTATTTTTTAATTCACCCACTTTAATAAAGACCCACTTAGTCATTTATTTCCAAAGTCACTTTTCCTTTTTAATTTTTCATTGACTTTATAAAAGTCACTTTAAAATTAGACTTAGTAACTTTATCACTTAAAGTCACTTTTAAATTAGATTTTAACTTTATAAAAATTATAAAGTCACTTTAGGAGAAAAATTAAAATCTTTTGGACACTTTTCCCTAGGCCAAAGATCAAAGCCTAAGGGAACCACCTGTCCTCCGGTACCAAATTTCAACAGAAGTCTCCCCTTCTGGAGTCTTGGGACTCTGTGTAGTTGAAGGTGGATTGGTCTCTCCGAAGCGCCGACTCATCAAGCTTTTCAAGAAAGAGATATTGTCGGCCATCTGGTCCTTCTTACTAACTGACCTTTCGATGTTATCCATGCATTTATTTAGCTTGTTGATGTCTTCTTGGATTTTTTTCATATCGTCATTGTTGTCGCTCATCATTCTGTTCCGATTTTTTTTTTTGAAGACCCATTTTTTTTAATTAATATATATAGATAGATATATATTTGATAATTAATTAATTAAAAGATATTAATTAATCAAAGTTACGTACAATATATGTAATTTTAATATATATAAATTTAATTAGATATATGTATATATTATTATATACATATGTGTATATCTATAATTTAATTAACTCACGGATTATTCCTGTTTGGATAGTCACGTCCTTGCTGAATGGTCACGTTGACCCTACCTCCATCAGTTGACCCTTCCTCCGTGTATATATCACCACGACGGCAACAAATTTTGACCATGGTTCAGCTATCGTATCAAACTGCGACAATAGTTAGCGTGGTCCGTGAAGTTTGCTACGGCTCAGCGTAGCCACGCCCTGAAACCTGATGACTGGCCAGAACACATACAACCACGAAAACACAACTACGGTTTTAGCCGCAGAGCGCTGTAACTATACGATTATGACAGTTCTCCTCTCCGCCTATTCGACCCTTGCAACAGGTTTTCACAGCGAATGCAGGTTGTAAATGGAAGGTTCATAGGGCCTGATAGCTAGCAGAACGTTGTGGGTGTCACCAGTCTAATGCTATCTCTAATCCCACTGTTAGCAATATTAATGTTTAATTTGCTGTAAACTGATAATAAGACATCAGATAAGATTTTGAATATATATATATATATATATATATATATATAGATATTGATTAAAAATGATTGATGATTACAAGGTTGAGGCGGTGCTCCTAAAATAGGAGTTGACTGACCACACCTAATCAGAGAGACATGTCCCTTGGGGTATTATGTCTCTTTATTTAACTAATTATTTGCTAATTAATTGATTATAATTAATACTTTATTTATTTAAATAATACTTTATTATTTAATATTTTATTTAATTTGTTATGATTTTAAGTTCATAACACAAAGGGTGGGGTGACCCTTGACATTCTCCTTTGTGACAGTTCAATTACCCTCATGACTCTTCACCTACTATATGACTGTTACATCCAACTATTGACACTTGACTTACACTTGACATGACTCAACATTACAATGCACATGTACTCATGTGAGATGACATGGCCCAAGAAAGCCTTGGAATACATCACTAACACTCGGTCCACTGTGATGAGACCAACTCTTTGACATGCTTGTGATGGTGAAAGTGGTGAGATGATGCCAAGCTTGGTCGTCTATGATGGTGTGCATGCACCTCATGGTGACATCTTATTGAAGGGAACTCTTCCCTGTGTTGCAACTGGTGCATTGGTTCGGCCCTTTCATCCAACTCGTTTGCTAACATGTGCATGGTATTCTTGTTGCCGCTGAACTAGCAACACACTGATGCATAGTGTCCGTGCTGATCTTCAAGTGTGAGTTGGTGATCATGCGCATCAACTTTTCGAAGTACATGTTCAACTCCAGTTGGAATTGCTTCTCGTCTTGGCCTTGGTGAGTGTGTTGAATGGGTTGGATTTCATGCATGCGCACAATGACATGCATGCTGTTGAATCCCTTGCATGCGATCAACAACATTGATCATCATGTTTGCTCCGTATTAGATATTGGGATGGATATTTAACTTGTACGGGCGCATTCTCATCCGTAAGTGCACGTTGCACCCAATGCTATTCCTGATCCTTCTGCAACTCATTCGCCTGTCTATGCAGCTTGATGTTCTTCCTTGAGTTACTGCTTCAACACATGCAACTCCTTCTTTGTTCCATTCTCTGTCTTCAAGCGACCTTCATGTCGCACGGTCATCTCATAGATTGAGGATTCAAAGTTGCTTTCATTATTAGTAGATCTGCTTGATCTTGCAACTTTGTCCTGCCTCTGTGTTGTCAACAACCTTCCTCTTTCATTCGCTGCGTTCGCTGCATTCATTGCATTCACTACATTCGCTGTGTTCACTGCATTTGGTATGCTACCTTTAGCTGCTGTTCATGATGCTACTGTTGTCATATCTTGATGTCCTTGTCTACAAACAACTTGATGTTTTCATGAGTAGGCAAGATCATAGACACTTGATCAACTGCATCTCCAGGTGTGTTTTGAATAGTGTCTTCGAATTTACTCTCTTGGAAACCATTGTACCTGCACTGCTGAGAGGCAGATGAGCACCTGCAATACTTGGGGAAATGGAAACACTCATGGCAAGCAATTTGTCAGTCGAAAACCAAAATGAACTTGAGAACTTACTTGCAACATACTTGTGTGATTGATCATGAAGGTTGCGCAATTTCGGCCGGGAGGTCAGGAGACTCACTTCCAAGACTGCATAAGGCATAGTCTGTGCTACTGGTAGACTAACTAACTGCTGGAACTGCACAATGCAGAATCTAGTCTGGTTGTTGATTGCTGGGATTGCACAATGTGCAATCTTAGCTGGAAATGGTTGTAGGCTCCGTGAATGTATTACGCAATTTTCCTGGCCAATAGTTACTGTCCCTAAGGATTGCGCGAAGCAGGCCTGGGGAAAGCTACTGGGCAGAAATGCACATTTTTTGGGAGGAAGGCAGAGCCTTCCCTCTCAGGATTGCACAATTTTTTCTTGGTGAGGCAGAGGTTGGCCAGACTCGCCGACAGGCAACTGAAAGTGAATGTGAGTGCGAATGCATGTTGATATTGAGTGTAAGCATAAGTGAATGATCATGCATGTAAACAGTGAACGATAAATTTGGAAAATGGAACAACATGCATGTGAGTGGGGCGAGTCGTCGAATTGACGACTGTTCGCGAAAAACAATTTCATGCATGTGACAACAATGAGATGTTGACGAAAACTGAAACGGTGCTCGGAAAAGCTAATATAGATGTAAATGGCAGCAAGCATTCAAGGAAATCAAGAAAATAGTACTCATACAAGCGAATACAGGAAAAGCGATAGAAATGCAGCACAAGGCATGGGAAGCAGGCTTACCCCAAAACAGCTGAGCTGAATGTGCCAACTGCTCCTAGATGTGATGTGGGATGTTAGAGCTGCAAGGTTGATGTGAGGAATGAGCTCGACAATGTCTGGTTGATGAGTTTTGATAACATCGAGGCTGTCATGTGCATTCCACAAATCTAGGGGAAGCGACACTTGGTGGGAGGTTTTTGAATTGATCCTTGCATGTAACCTCCAACTACTAAACATAGATCCCTGAAACAAGGGATTCCTTTGCATGCTGCCTTGGGAGAAGCAACTCATGCATGCAAGTCAGTTTTTCTCGGTCCTAGAGGTAACTAGTTAACTTAGCTGCACATGCAAGAGATTACTCAACTGCTGGAGAAAAATGCACATTTCTGGCTGGGAGCTAGGTTGGCTGTCCAGGAGAATTGTGCAATTTCTAGGCAAAGCAGCTGAATTCTACCTAGATTTGTGCAAATTTTTGGCTGAGAAGCCTTGTTGGGGAAAATTGCGCAATTCCTGCTGGGAGTGTTGGCTGGCAGGATTGCGCATTCCCGGAGCCCAACATGCTGTCAGATAGGATTGCACAATTTCTAGAGGGAAGGCTGGTTTCCCTCCAAAAATGCACAATTTTCTTGGGGAAGTTGCTCAGCCTATAGCTAGACCAAGTCTGGGTGAACAACCTGTGAGGGGAATGGATCAAGCTGTGATCGATAGGCTGCATTTATGCAAGAAAGACACTGAAGCTTGTGAACTTGATGAAGCAAGGCAAGCTTTTGTGAAGGTTGGAATGGAGGCTCCAAAACGAAGCTAAGGCAAAATTTTGGAGGGTGGTTGTAGCCACTACAACACTTGGAAACACACTGGTAGAACTCCATCTCTCTGAATGGACCTTGTTCATGAAAAGAAAGTCTAACACCTTCGAAAGTGTTGTTCAATTCTCATTTCGTCTTGGCTTCACACTAGCTTGATTGTAAGATGTAGCATCTACCAAGCTCTTGGTCAATTGACACACGTTCCAAGCCAAGAAAACATAGTTGTTTTGATTGGGGTTGAGGGGTATATTGGTGCGCAAGCAGTATAGTTGTCAGAGTCTTAGTCTCATCTTTGGTGTTGCTCCGCTTCCAACATGCCTGAACAATACCCCGACAGAGTGACATAGGAACACAAGCATGGCTTCGCTGCTAGTGAGCCTGGTCAATACCCCAATGGAGTTACTTGCATCACCTCTCTGCGCAAGAAGTCTTTCTCTTCTTTCACCTTATTCATTTTTCTTTTTTCAAACTTTTTTCATTTTGTAACTGTGCGTAGCACTTATTCATTTCAGAGGCAGAAGAGGGATCCCGACTTATTGAGAGAAGAAGAGGTTGCTCCAGGAAAGAAGTTGATCTAGGTGGATATTGGTGGCCGCCTGCCAAATCCACTTGGACCCGCACCATTGTTTCTTTCAGCTTTTCAGTTTTCTTACTTGTAGCCTAGTTTACTATTTTTAGTAGTTTTCCAGGTCTTGAACTTCCGGAGCCATTTTGAGGCCCTAAACGACGTTTCTTGGGAAAACTGGGAGCAACATGAGTTCATGGACTGATGTTTCTCCACCCAAAGTTGTAGTTCTCGGGTAGATCTTTTTAATGATATACTGTGTGCGTCAAACGAAGATTGTATGCCAAAGTTACGACCTTGGGAAGTTGATGTACCAATTTACCCAAACGGGGCCCACAATTTGGCGTTTCATCTTCTAGGGTTAGGTTTTGGAATGTTAAGGGTTTTCCACTATTTCTCAATAATAAATAGGCCTTAGAGCCTTATTATAACATAGTTCAGAGGCATGTAGCTACCACATCTTTTCTCAGAGATAAGCTACCATCGCCCTAGCTAGTTTATTTCCAATTCTGTTTGTAAGCATATTTCAGTGTTTCACATTAATGAAATGAAGTATTATTTCTGATGCATCTTTGTGTTTATGGTTATCTTTGTAATTTGTTGCGTTCTTGTTTAAATCCGGATCAGTGGTATCAGAGCGGTCTGCTTTTTCTTTGTTTTTCTTTGCATGTCCCCAATGAGGTAAGGATATAAGAAGTTAGGGCTTGAATTGGTAGAACCTTTGCAAGACCAGCCTCACAAATCCCGATGGCCTCCCATGGCGGATGAAAAGAAAGACAAGGGGGCTGGAGATCCTATCAAAATCTTGCTCGAAGAAGCCCTCGAGTGACAGAGGAACGCGATGATGGACAACTTCGCCTAGATCCTTCAGCGGCTACCTAGGGGCAACACATCGGCTTCCAATAGCTACTTTGGAAATGCCACACCATTTAAGGTACAAGTTAATTTTGAAATCCCCATATTCGAGGGTTAGATAGATGTAGATGCCATCGATAAATGGTTAAATCTACTAGAGGGTTATTTTTTTGTTCATGAGTTTTCTAGTCGAGAAAAGATTATTTTCGCTCTCCTCAAAGCAACCCCCCATGTCAAGCACTGGTGCGAAACCTATTGCGAGTAGAAGGATGATAGTGAAGGCTCACTGTTTTCAGCGGCACCCACTTGGGATTCATTCCGAGATGCCATCAAGAGGCAGTACTACCGTGTCGAAAGTTGTGAGGATCAATACATAAAGTGGATCATGCTGCAACAGGGAAGGGACCAACACGTGTCGAAGTTTACCAATATTTTCCATACCCTTCACACAAAGTTGGGTATCAAGGATTTAAAGTAACATTTGATACTCAAATACCATGACTACTTGCACAAGTACATCCAGGAAGAAATAGAATTCCTGAACATCCCCTCGTTCAGCACGACATACTGATATGTCGTCAAGGTCGAGCAAAAGTTTAAACAGAAGAAGCGAGTCTTTGGATCTGCGAATCTGAAGCAAGGGAAAGGTTCCCCTAAACCGCAGAACAAAGGGAAAAGCCAAGGCGGGGCGGCCCAAGAATACCTGCTAAAGCTGCAAGCAAAGAACAATGCCGTGATGCCGAAAAAGGACACAGGAAAGTGGTGTGAGTTCAATAAGAGCTCCACTCACAACACAAGTGAGTGTCGGGCCAAACAGTCATTGGTGGCCAAGCTAAAGATTTCAGAATCAGATGCATGTTCTGACTTTGAGTCAGAACTCGACAAGGGGAATGACAAAGGGAAGCAGATTATCGATGCGGAGCCCAACGCCATCGTTGCCACCACGAAGATCCAGAAGGAGGAACCCGAAGATCCGGAGGAGGAGTGTCTCTTCCATTCCTAGATGTGGGTAAATGGATCCCTGCTACAGTTCATTGTCGACAGTGGGAGCAGAGGTCATGAAGCAGCTGGGCTTACCAACCACAGCACATCCACAACTATAAACCATTGGGTGGCTTCACCAAGGATGGGATCTTCGCGTGAGCTAGCAGTGTCGCCTTCCATACAACATCAAGCCCTTCACAAATGAGGTATTATGTGACATTGCTCCCCTTGAAGTTTGTGATGTATTATTAGGAAAACCTTACTTGTGGAAGCGACATGTTGTGTATGAATCATGGTCCCATGTTGTTATTGTTACTTTGGGAAATAAGTTGTACAGGATATCGGAGGTAGAGCCACTTACCACCATCTCTTTGATTACTGCAAAACAATGCAGTAAGCTCGTTTCCAAAACCGGGAACTTTGTTTTCCTGATGATACGCCCTCAAGGAATGAAGAAGATGGTGGCCACGACCTCCAAACAGGGCCCCTCTACACGATAACTATAGATGGACAAGGTCGTGAAGGAGTATGAGGATATCTTCACCTCCCCCGCAAGGGTTCCTTTACACTGTTAGGTCAAGCACTCCATCGATCTGACCCCAGGTGCGTCGCTGCCCAATGGACCAATCTATTGGTGCTCTGTTATGGAGAATGATGAAATCAAGAGGCAGATTCAGGAGCTGCTATAGAAAGGTCACATCCGTCCAAGTTCATCGCCCTATGGGAGCTCGATTGTGTTGGTACAGAAGAAGGATGGGACTTGGAGACTCTTTAGTGACTATCGGGCGCAGAACAAGATCGCTGTCTGTAATAGGTACCCGATGCCACAGATTGATGACATCTTGGACAAACTGAAGGGGGAAAAATATTTCAGCAAGATCGATTTGAAGTTAGGATATCACCAGGTACCAATCGAACCTTTCGATGTGTGGAAGACTGCCTTGAAAGCCAAGGAGAGCCTTTTCGAATGGTTGGTTATGCCTTTCGGATTGACGAATGCTCCTACAACTTTCATGAGGCTAATGGATGACATCTTGCGGCCATTCATCAACTCAGTTGCAGTGGTATACTTGGATGCCATCCTGATCTTCAGCCAGAGTTGGGAAGAACACCTCCACCACATCTGACAGGTTATCCAAACACTGCGGCAACACAAGTTATGTGCCAATTTGGAGAAATGTACTTTTGGCGTGACCTAGGTTTAGTATTTGGGATACATTATTGATGAACAGGGGGTACATGTGGATCCATCCAAGATCCAAGTCACTTGAGATTGGCCATCTTCAACCACTCTGATATAGTTTCGCAGCTTTCTAGGTCTTGCCAACTTCTACCGCAGGTTCATGTTGGAATTTTCTCATATCACTTGGCCCTTGAGTCAAGTCACCAAGGGAGGAGCGAAAGCAAAATTCTTTTGGTCTGAATCCCAACAGAGGGCATTCACAGAGTTGAAAGATTGCCTCTGCATGACACCAGTGCTCGCATTACCAGACTTGCAACAACCATTTGAGGTTGAGACAGATTCCTCTGATTATGCTATTGGGGTAGTCCTCACTCAACACGGGCATCCAGTGGCATATCACAATGAGACACTTTTAGACATAGTCCAGAAGTATCCCACTTATGACAAAGATATGTATTCCATTGTGCAAGCCTGACGAAAATGGAAGCATTACATTTTGGGGAAGGAAACGGTCATCCACACAGACCACCGACCCCTGCAGTTCATACAGACCCAAGGGAAATTGCAGAATGATTGAGCTCAACATTCATCCATTCCTTGGCCTGCACCTAGTGTTCAATGTGGACCGCCTTCGACCATACTTTCCACCATTACTAGACACATTCAACATTGCAGAACAACTCACACCCACAGAGTTAAATACAGATTACATGGAACATGCTGCAGTTGATCGAATCATGGACACAAAGATCAAGCGCACTCGCCAGCAGAGTATCCAATTGTATATAGTTGTCAAAGCATGCCAACTCCTTCACTAGGGCAATTGGCTCACCAGGGACCAAGTTCAATAGAAGTTTCCTCATCTCATGGAGGAACTCAACGCAATGGGGACCATTTCTTCGTAAGGGGGGAGGAATGATCTAGGTGGATATTGGTGGCCACCTGCCAAATCCACTTGGACCCCCACCATTGTTTCTTTCAGCTTTTCAGTTTTCTTAATTGTAGCCCAATTTACTATTTTTAGTAGTTTTTCGGATCCTCAACTTCCTGAGCTATTTTGAGGCCCTAAACGACGTTTTTTTGGGAAAAATGGGAGCAACATTAGTCCATGCCAAATTTATATTTCTCGGATAGATCTTTCTAATGAGATACTCTGCGCATCAAACAAAGATCGTATGGCAAAGTTACGACCTCGGGAAGTTGATGTACCAATTTGCCCAAACGGGGCCCATAGTTTGGCGTTTCATCTTCTAGGGTTAGGTTTTGGAATGTTAAGGGTATTCCATTGTTTCTGAACAATAAATAGCCTTCGATCCTCATTGTAACAAGTTTAGAGGCATGTAGCCACCACATCTCTTCTCAGAGATAAGCTACTATCGCCCTAGCTGGGTTATTTCCAGTTCTGTTTGTAAGCATATTTCAGTGTTTTACATTAATGAAATGAAGTATTATTTCCGCTACATCTCTGTCTTTATGGTTATTTGTATAATTTGTTGTATTTATGTTTAAATCCAGATCAGAAGTAGTTTATTATACCTCTGATATTCCTGTTAAGGTTTTCCCCCTCACCTTACGCTATTTGACTAAGCTGACAAGGGTTAACCCAAAAACAACTGACTAGAGTAAGTGACACTAGTTAGCATGCAAGCGTTGTGTTTTCACCAAGGTTCACTTTAAACAGAGTGTATTTTCCTTCGACGTATCATGGACTAAAAGTAAAAAGTTCTTCATATAGAGGCAAGATGACATATAACCAAGTAGTGATCGCTGTATAAGCCCTCTTGCACTTCCCCTAGTTCATTCAAGATTCATACATGGTTTCATGCGAAACTAACCTACGAATGAAACAAGTGAACTATACAAATGAAACAAGTGAACTAACAATCAACAAAGCAAAAAAAAGGAAGAAGAAAAAGTGAAAGCAAAGCGAGTAAGCAAACAAGCAAGCAGACAAACAAACAAACCAACGAAGCAAGTAAGCAAACAAATATTCAAGCAAACTAACTGAAAGAAAACACTACTCCTAATCCTAAGCTAACGATGCATGGGCTGCCTCACGTGAAGTGATACTTCCATTGCAACCATCGGCGCATTGGTTGAACCATGTTAGTGACGGCATGGTTCGCGAACAAGACAGCTGTGCAAACTAGCAAACAAGAAATATGTAACAGTGAAGACAAACACACTCCGAGCTTACAAGTGACCACAGAACAAAGATGAGTGAAAGTGCATGACATGCATTTTGTGGTGCTACCATGATGTTGTGCTACACTCCGTGAAGATGTTGAGTGTATGCATTCTCTTGACCATGACATGCAAGAAAATGTAAGAAAGATAGACCACTTGTGTTCTGCATGTGTGCTTGCTGTGTAAGATTCCTCCAACGTATGAGCGATGGGATCATGTAGTCCGAGTTGAGGTAGTGAAATCTGGGTGTTTGGTTGATCTTTTATGTATAGTAGAGAGTGATGAGGAGCCTTGATTTTTTCAACAATTTGCTAACCGTAAGTGAAACCAACCTTAGGAAAGAGAAGGCCTGACATAACCATCAACTCGCGCTGAAGTGCCTCGACAGTCTGGAGGGTTTCGAATTTGTTGACATATAGATCATTGTAGACCAATGTCTTGGATAGATTAACGACGGATGAATCAATATCGTGATTGGATGAGGAAGTGAATAGATCACGACAACCAAGATCAGAAAATTTAGTATGTTTGTCGACACATTCATGATTTGATGAATCAGGCAGAGGGGTAGATGAGAAGCAAAGATGTTCACCCTCTGTGTGTTTAAGAAATATAGATGACATATTGAACATATTTTCCAAGGAAGGTGTCGTCTTTGCACTGTAATGACAAATTGACATCCGAGGTGCCCTCTGAATGATTAGAAGTAGAAGCATCCAGGAATGAGTTTTCACAAGAGAAATTAGCAATGGAAGAATCATAAGGGATGTTAGGATGAAGTGGATGAGGTGCAGCTGGAAGGGAGTCATCCTTCACCGCGGGCTCTTCTTTAGATTCCTACACACACTCATCATTAATGATGGCACATGTTGGCTGCATAACACCAACTCTGTCGACAACTTCATCCTTGTTCGCAATAGTTGAGGAGTCTGGAATGGTAGAACACAAGACAATACAATCTGGAGGATCAACAAAACGTGAGGATGAAGGTCGAAGGAAAGAGTCCACATGACAACCAACAGGCTTTATAACCAAATTTGCGCAATTCTTAAGAGTAGGTGGGGTGGGAGAGTGTGTCAGTTCAACAAAGATGTGTGCATGATCTCCCACATCATTCCGCGGTGGTCAAGCTGTTTGATGAGGTGAAGGCAGACAATCAATTGTGACAACCACTGTGCCTCCCTATGATTGCACAACTCCATCACCGAAGTGTGCTAAGAGGGGTTCAGATATGTGAAGAAGATACTCAAATCTTCCATCAAGAAATTCCCAATCAATATCATTTTCAGGGAATCGGTATGCAAGATTACAGAAGCGTGTGTAAAACTGTTCAATTGATTGATCAGCTATTCTTCGTAATTTCAGAATTTCTTTGTTGGGTGCTTTATGATCATAGTGATTGAAAGCACGATCTATATCTGTGACCAGATGAGCAAGAGAATGAATAGATTTTTTGGGTGGCGTGGCACACTAGTGCATTGGGATCCCTCGAAGCGTGTAAATGAACAATGCACAGCTCATGTATTCTTGAAAGAATCCATGTCTTTTGCATGAGCCTACAACACCGACCACGTGCCTTATCAAGGGTACGTAGCCTCCACCATCAAAAGTTTTATGAGACAAGTTATCCGAGAGCCTTTTTGGGATGATGAAACCGTTTCCATAAGACATACATTCTGGAAGAGCAACTCGATAATGAGTCATGATAGATGTGAAGAGATTCAAAACAGATGTGAGGACTCAACTTGTCATCTGGCCCTCCTTCTAGCGCCAAAATGTTGATGGTGTTGGACCCACCAACATGTAAGGGGATCTCCCTGGTAAGAAGTCCCAATTATACCTCAAACTGTTTGATGTAGGAGTCATAATAGTGGGTCGTAAAGCAGTGCCTTGATCGTGATGTCGCACAGAGGAAAGTAAGATAATTTTGTGAGTAGCAAGGGTGTGACTGATGTAGTGAGTCAAGGAAGGTGTATGAGAGGTTCTAACACAGGTGGGTTGAGATGAGGGTGAAGGTGAGTCCCAGGTTGAAAGGGATCAATCCCAACTGAACTAGGAACACATAATACGCAAGACATACATAGCTTCCAGCGGAGCAGTCCACTCGGATGCGGTAGAAACAACATACAAGGTAAGATAACACGTACAACACTCACGGATCAGTCCGAACGAGTGCAATGGTTGTTATAACAAGGTTCATGTGAAAGGTCTGTCTGATGTTTGGCAGAGTAGTCGACACGAACGAAACATCATTAACATCATATACAACACATTTCCATTAATAGATTATACATTACAACAAATGAATCAGTTCATATGTAGATCACAGGCTGAAGAAATATGGACTGCAAGTGTTAAAGATTAGTCTTACAATAGATACAACACATGTGTGAAAACATGCTAGCTCTTACTATATAAGGAAGTGTAAGTTCCAATCATACAATACATCCATGTAAACCTACTAGCCCCAATAGTGGAATGCTACAATCACATCTGTATGCTCCTACAAAGAGATGTACTAGCTCCGTGCAGTGGAGAAGCCAAGGTGCGTTACAATACTATCCAAGCTCTTTCCAAGATAGTCTTCTCAGAAGCCTGTTTGACCAAAATCCTATACAATGAGTTACGAGGGACTATTTATAGCATAGGGTGGGGTGACCCTTGACATTCCTCTTTGTGACAGTTCAACTACCCTCATGACTCTTCACCTACTATATGACTGTTGCATCCACCTATTGACACTTGACTTACACTTGACATGACTCAACATTACAATGCAAATGTACTCATGTGAGACAACATGGCTTGAGCAAGCCTTGCAAGACATCACTGACACTCGGTCCGTTGTGATGAGACCAACTCTTTAACATCCTTATGATGGTGAAAGTGGTGAGGTGATGCCAAGCTTCGTCATCTGTGATGGTGTGCATACACCTCATGGTGACATCTTGCTGAAGTGAACTCTTTCCTCCGTTGCAACTGGTGCATTGGTTCAACCCCTTCATCCAACATGTCTACTAACATGCACATGGTCTTCTTGGTGCAGCTGAACTGGAAACACACTAATACATAGTGTCCCTGCTAATCTTCAAGTGTGTGTTAGTGTCATGTGCATCAAATTGCCAAAGTACATGTTCATCTCCAGTTGGATTGGCTTCTTGTCTTTGCCTTGGTGAGTGTGTTGAATGGGTTGGATTGCATGTGTCCGCAAAATGAAATGCATGTTGTTGAATCCCTTGCATGCGATCAACAACACTTCTTACCATGTCTGCTTCATATTAGCTGTAGGGATGGATCTTTAACTTGTACGGGTGCAGTTTCATGTGTGAGTGCACGTTTCGCCCATTGCTGTTCCTGATTCTGCTGCAACTCGTTCGTCTATCTGTGCAACTTCATGTTCTTCCTGGAGTTGCTAATTCAGCACATGAAACTCCTTCTTTGTTCCATTCTCTGTCTTCGTGCAACCTTCATGTCGCACCGTCACCTCATAGCCTGAGGCTTCAAAGTTGCTTTAATTATCAATGAATCTGCTTGATCTTGCAACTTTGTCATGCCTCTGTGTTGTTAGCAACCTTCCTCTTGCATTTGCTACATTCGCTACATTTGGTATGCTGCCTATAGTTGCTGTTCATGATGTTGCTCACTGTGATGCTGCTGCTGTCATATCTTGATGTCCTTGTCTACGAACAAATTGATGTCTTCGTGAGTAGGCAAGCTCATAGACACTTGATCGACTTCATCTCCAGGTGTGTTTTGAATAATGTCTTTGACTCTTCTCTCTTGGAAACCATTGTACCTACATTGCTGAGAGGCAGATGAGCACTTGCAATACCTGGGGACATGGAAACACTCATGGAAAGCAATCTATCAATCGAAAACCAAAATGAGCTTGAGAACTTACCTGCAACATACCTATGTGACTGATCATGAAGGTTGCGCAATTTCGGATGGGAGGTCGGGATACCGACTACCGAGGCTGCATAAGGCACAGTCTGGGATGCTGGGGACTAACTGAATAAATAATCCACAATCGCAATAAAATTCCCTCATATAAACCGAGGTTTACATTTTAGGGAAAATAACCATAAATCAACATAACTTCTATCGTAAGATCATCTGCCTAATGAATGAACCAAGTTGTATGAAATTATAATATTTTACAAGGGAATTTTTCATCTATTTTTAGCTTCAGGGGCGTTGCCCCCAAACCCCGCTAGGGGCTCGCTGGGCCCTACACCCCCTTATTGAGCGGGATGACCTGCATCCCCCCTACGTGGAGGGCTATACAATCTTCCAGGGGTATACATCTTGATGAAACAAATACCTATGAATTAGGAAGATAATTAGGGTCCACACCCAACATACAAACCTAAAATCTCATTGAAAATATTGATTCAAATCTTGGCTATTTACAGAAAGAGAGTCAGCCTTCCCATCTAAAAATTGGAGATGATAAGTGTGGCGACCAAGCTTCTCATGAACAGTAAACGGTTCAATCCACAGGGATTGGAACTTAGCATTTTTCCCCTTATCTTCATGGGCTTTGTCCCACTTTAAGACAAGTTCATCCACACTGAATTCACTTTTCCCCACATACTTCTTATCAAACCATCTTTTGATATGAATTTGGTGAAGATAAATTTTTTCATTTTCTTTCTTCCTTTCTTCTTGTAGCTTAAGGAAAGTGTCTATCCTACTTTGAATCAAAAGACAATGTTTACCATGCGACACTTTCGAAGGTTGAAGGGCAGGTAAGTAGATGTTTGGAGGTGGGATGGCTTATTTTCCATACACCGTGAAGTAAGGAGAAGTATTAAAATAATGTTTAGGCGTGACATAGTCAACCCACAGGGAGTTCACCAAAGCAGTGTGCCAACTCTTTATTCAGAGAAGACAATCTCTTTAATGATAGAGATGAGGTTATTATTAGTTGACTCATTAATATTATTTACCTATGGGTAGTAGTTAGCTGAATGTTTCAATACGATGCCTTTTTCCAATGAAAAATCATAAAGGTTTAACGATGAAAAATATGTTTCATTGTAAAAACCAAGTGAAGTCGAAACACCGAACCTAGTAATAATATTTTGCTTGAGGAAGTTGATGAATTCCTAATAATTCACTTACTTGAGGGGAAACACATTTTTTGCACCACGTGAAGTAGTTTGTAGTGGTGAGGATAGAGTGGTGTTGCTTCCATGAGTGTGGAAATATCTCATCGATAACATCTAAGCCCCATTGTTGAAATGGTTCTTCTACAAGGATGTGTTACCATGGGGTAGTTGACTTATTTTCTTAGCTAACACATTTCTAACAAATGGGACACTTACGAGGATAAGTGTGAGCATCTTTAAACAGTGTGAGCTAATAGAAACTGAATCGTATAACTTTGTGTGCCATAGTGTCATCCAGGAGATGTCCTCTAATTGGCCCATCATGGAGGTCACACAATACCTTTTATGAATCTGGTGCTTCCAAGAATCTGAGCAGGAATTCATTGTGGTGCTTTATGAAAATCACTCTATTGTGGTGCTTTCTGAAAATCACTCTATGTACCAACTAATAAGATAAAGCTTTCAATATTATTGCCCCCTTCTGTGTTGTTGATAAATGAGAGGGAAGATTACCATGCTCAAGATACTGTCACATGTTTGCATACTAAGAGGTTGGTGTGTCAGTGGGGGTAGCTTGTCTGATATGGTGAATTTTAATCTCTTGCTCCCATTCAGTAGAATCATATTTAGGTGCATTTCCATTTTTGTCGCTAGATGGTATAGACCATGGACCTTAATTGTGTAAACTAGTTTGAACTCAAGATCGTACTCCTATAAGCCAATCATCCAATTCACTCTTCTTTCATCCAAATCTTGTTGAATAAACAATAATATGACAACTGGGTATGGCACATAGATAATACAATGATTGTTCAGAAGATAAGGCCGAAAGTTTTTTATTGCCTTGTAGATTGTGTACACTTGTTTATCGATGGTGGGATAATTAAGCTCAAGTCCTTGCAAGCCGACACTTATGAATGATATAGGATGCCAACTATTCTGATCATATTTCTGTGTAATAACGCTAGTGAGAGAAGTATCAGAAGTGAAAGTGTAAAGCAACAAATATTTTCTAAAGTCTAAACTGTATAGTACTGGTGCTCCTATGATTGCTTGCTTTATACGAGAAAATGAATCCTTTTCCCTTTTATCCCACTTATGTATCACATCCTTCTTTATCATCTCCTAAAGTGGTTTGACTATCTATGCGTAACGAGAGATGAATTTGTGGAGGAAAGTAATTTTCCCCAAGAGGGACTCCATGGCTTTCTTTTTCACTGGGAAGGGAACATGTGTAATAGTCCTGACCCTTTTAGTGTCTACCTTAATCCCACTTTTTGAATAATACGCTCCATGAGATTTCCCTCGAACACTGCGAAAATTCTCTTCTTGGGGTTAAGAGATATCCCTATTTGAGACATCGCTCTAAAATTTGATTCAAATGGCGCAAGTGGTCAAATTTTCTGTTGGGAAACACCATTACATCATTAAGATAGACCACTATGCTCTGACCAATCAGACCACGAAATGAGATTTCCATCGCACCTTGGAAAGTTTCACTGACATTAATTAGTCCAAACGACATTCTCTTGAAAGAAAGCATACCCCATTTGGTTCGAAAAGTTGTTTTATGTATGTTAGATTTTGAGACTAGAATCTCGTTGTAGCCTGAAAATCGTTCCAACAAGGAAAACATTTCAGACCCTGATACTCTTTATATTATTTGTTCCATAGACGAGATTGGATAGTTTTCCTTGTCTAAGGCATGATTAAGATTGTATAAATCCACACACATAGGTATTTCCCTAGACTTCTTTCTCACATGGACAAAATTTGAGACCCATGTATTCGCATTATGATGTATTTGTTGTACTTGATGGCAAACCACTTGTAGCAGAACAACTCACCTGTATATGGTAACTAGATGAATCTACAGAAGAGATGTCAAATGTTACAAAATGCATGACAATAGTGTTTACAGATGTGATGAAATGTAGGGCAGCTTCAAGGAATCAGTTCAGAAGGCAACTCACTCAGATGAAAGTACAGTAGGTAAACAATAAATATTTACAGATCAGTCTTCATAGAATGAAGAAAGAGAGGTATACATAGGTTCACCATTGACCAAGCTGTGTATACATGCAGGCTCACTGTATACAAGCCGCGTATACGTACACATGCACTTTCACAGAAGGAAAATCACGTATACCTTGGAAAACTAAATTTTGGTTCGAAGCATTTGGTCCATGATATTTTGGTCCATGGTATAGGTCCAAGGTATCTAGTCCGATGTGTTGGCCCCATGTATTTTGTCCAGGATATTGGTTCTAAGTGGTTTTGGTCCATGGTATTGAGAAAGGCCTAAGACTATAAAAGGAGGAGAAGATCATTAGGCCAAGGTGTGCAAGTATCAAATATCTGATGAAGTGTGAGATTTAATTTGCAAGTTATTGGCTTATGGTGCTGTGCTTGATCTGAACCAAGGATGAACCTTAGCGTTTGATGAAGGATAAGACCTAATGATGTATCAAGATCTCAAGGCTTGAAGTAAATTATCTTTATGTGGTTTGATCATTTATCTGAATAACTGGCGCATGTTGTAGTTTGTAAATATGATGATTTGGGTATGACTGAAGTCTGGAATAGTTGTAATGTTTAAATCATAATTTACAGATCTGTACGCAGGTTCACTTTAGAAAAGGAGTGTATACACACTGGTTCTGCATATCAAAGCAACGTATATATCATAAATTTAATTTGCAGATATGTACGCTGGTTCGCCTTGAGGAAATTGTGTATTCATGCTGGTTCGACACATACAAGTAGCGTATACCTTATAAAATATGTTTTAGTTGCTTCTGTTTGCCGTTGTAGTGTTCTGGGTTCTGGCTTGGGTTCTGGTTACTGTATTGTAGTGACAACATTCTGAATGATCTGATTGATGGAGTAATTGTTTGATTTGGTTGTGGTTGGTTCAAAAGGGGGATTGGTTGATGAGGATATATTTGAAGATTGATGTTGTTGATGGATCTAGTTTGAAAATTTATGAAACGTGGTTCCTGGAAGAAAAGAAAAGGTTGTAGCCTTCTGTAGGTAGAAGCCTGCGTACTGGTATAAGACTCCACCAGTGCAAAAATTGTAAACATAATTCTCTTATTATTAAAAGAAGACAAGGACGATTACAGCATGTGGTTTTCACCCACATCGTTTCCACCTTATATCTTGGTGTTCATGTGTGTTACTTATGTGTGATGCTTTATTATGATTTTACTGCACTGTCTAATGAATTCCTGATATACTGGTTAAATTTCAATGCATGATAATTTGGGTAAATCAAAAGATCTATGCATATATGCTGGTTGCATTAAGTACAGTTGCATAGACATGCTAGTTCACTAAGCTGAAGTAACATATATAAATCAGTGTTGAATATTAAATTATTGATCTGATAATACTGATTCACCCCTCCCCTCTCAGTATTATTTCCAACAATTGGTATTAGAGTAGGTCCTTTAGAAGAAGCTTGATCGCTTGAAGGAAGATCCATCATCATGAGTAATCAAGAAAGCGGGGGATCCATCAGACCACCAATCTTTGATGGGAGCAACTTTGTTTATTGGAAGGTAAGAACCACAACCTATCTTTTGTCTCTTGGAACAGATGTCTGGGAAATTGTGGAAGGAGGATATACATTTCCATCAGCAATTCCTACAGATACAACAGGTAAAAAAATATGAAACCAATAACAAGGCTGTCAATACGTTTTTGGGAAGTCTGTCACAATCAGAGTTTGTCAAAGTTATGTAGCTCAAATCAACCAAAGAAATATGTGACAAAATTGTTCTAAGCTACGAAGGAGATCTTCAGGTAAAATGTGCTAAACTGCAAACTCTTAGAATTCAATATGAAACTCTCAAGATGCACAATGATGAAAGTATAGCTAGTTACTTCTTACGTATAGATGAGATTGTTAATTGCATGAAGAATCTGGGTGAAGAGATAAATGAAGTTACCATAGTTGAAAAAGTTTTAAGATCCTTATCTGATAAATTTGAATCAAAAGTATCCGCCATAGAAGAAAAACAGGATCTACAGACTATTACTATGACACAGCTTCACGGAATCTTAATTGCATTTGAGATGAGAAAAGGAGGTCCATAAGATATGAGAGGAGCCGCATTTAAAGCTTTAGCAAAAGGAAGAAAAGAACTCAATGAATCAGGACATATTTCAGAAGAAGAAGAGGAAGAAAACTTTGTCAAGAAGATTCAATGGGGTTCCTGAAGATTCAGAGGTAAACTACCTTTCAAATGTTTTGCCTGTGGTAGAGTCAGTCATTATGCTGCCAAATTTCCTCATAAAGATAAATATGATAAAGGGAAGGAATCTGCAAAATGGAATAGAAAACAAAGTATAAGTAAAAATAGTTACTATACTCATAAAGATAACGATGGTTTATCAAATAATGATGAAGATGAAAATAGTAATGAATATAGACTTCTGATGGCTTATGAAGATGATGATTTTTTGTATGCTTTAGATGAAGATGATCTTTATGAAGAAATATCTAAACTCAAAATCTGTTTAGAAGAAAAGAATATGATTATAGATACCTTGACATACCAACTTGCTGAAAGAGAAAAACACAATGAAAAGCTAGAATGTGAAATTATGGGTCTAAGAAAGGATCTTGAGAAAACAAAAGCTCTCAACCTTAGATTTGCTAAAGGATCACAAACCTTAAATGAGATTATCAAAGTGCAGCACTCTCCTCTGATAAAGACAGGTCTTAGACATACTGAAGAAGCATCTCAATCACAGAAGCCGTCAACCTCCACTAAAAGCTATCTTGATGCAACAAAGAGTAGTGGACAATTTGACAATTGTCAGCAAAGGCATAAAGTAGATCACTAAGTAAATTAGGCTCAATTTACTTCAAGGATGAACAGAAGCCACAACCAACCTTAGGTAAATCGTACTCAATTTGCTTCAAAGATGAATATCAATAGAAACTACAATCACTAGGTCAGTAGATTCAATAATCGCAGAAACTTCTTTAATGGTCAATGTTTCTCATCAGTCATAATTTTGGACACAAAGCTGCTCAATGTGTTGCTTACAAAACCATCACGACTAGAGAAGCACGAAATCAAAGGAATGTGACAGGGATCAAGAAAAGTTCCTATAATAACTTTTCTCTTCTTGAAAATGAAATAGAATGCTCAATCTGTAACAACTTTGGCCATGAAGAATCTGAATGCAGGAGTAAACTTTGGCAAATATCTCAAAAGGAACAAACTCGATTAAATCCAAAAATGGAGTTTGAAAGAACCGCAAACAGAAAGATGTGGTATAGCCTTGTATGTAGAAGGACAAGAAAACCAATGGTACATCGACAGTGGATGGTCAAAACACATGACATGTGACAAAGAAAACCTACACTTATATAATGCCTTCGAAAAGGAAAAGAGTGTCTCATTTGGAAACGACACTCCTGTTGTCATAAAAAGTAAAGGTTTTTTTTTTTTTTTTTTTTTTTTTTTTTTTTTTTTTTTTTCTTGAAAGAAAAAGTTAAAGCTGGGAATGTTATGTACGTTGATGGCTTAAAGCATAACGTGTTGAGTGTGAGTCAAATGTGTGATAAAGGAAATGAAGTAGTGTTTCGATCAAATGGATGTGTTGTTCATGAGCTTGATACAGAAGAATCCATGATCAAAGGTACAAGAACTCCAAACAACCTATACATACTCAAGGGAGGACAACAACAATGCTATCTAAGCAAAAATGATGAAAATTAGCTATGGCACAGAAGATTGGGACATCTAAGCTTTTCTCAAATAGGAAAAGCATGCAGATTCCAAGCTGTTCGTGATCTTCTAGATATCAACATTCCTAAAAATACTATATGCAAATCATGTTAATTCGATAGGAAAACCAGATCTCACTTCATCGAAAAGGAAGGATCATCTAATAAACCTCTTGAACTTGTTCATACTGATTTATGTGGACCATCAAGGAAAAATCACCTCGTGGAGAGGAATACTTTATATTGTTCATTGATGATTTTTCCAGAATGTGTTGGATAGGTCTTCTAAAGCATAAACATGAAGCATTTGAAAAGTTCAAAGCCTTGAAAGCTTTGGTTGAAAATGAATTAGATCGTAAAATCAAATGCCTCAGATCTGATCAAGGAGAGGAATTTACCTCGGATAAATTCTTTGACTTTTGTGAACAACATGGAATAAAAAGGTAGTTCTCCACTGCAGGGAATCCTCATCAAAATGGAGTGGTAGAAAGGATGAACAAAATTGTTCAACAAATGGCTTGTGCTATGCTAGATGAATCTGGAACTCCTGCAACATTATGCGGTGAAGCTGAATTCACCGCTATCACTATTCTCAACCAAGAAAATGTTCAAGTAAATAACACTCAAACTCCACATGGACTTTCGTATGGTAAGACTCCTACTGTAAAATGCTTCAAAGTTTTTAGAAGCAAATGTTACATCAAAAGGACTGATGAAAAACTTGGTAAGTTTGAACCCAGAGCAGATGAAGGTATTCTTCTTGGCTACTCTTCCCAAAGTAAAGGATATAAATGTTATAATAAAAGACTTGGGAAAATTATTGAAAGTATTGATGTTGTGGTTGATGAAGCATGGAAAAATCCAAAATAGATAGAAATCGAAGATTATGACAATGAAGAAGATGAGGATCATTTTCCCACATCAAATCACATTGATTTTGAAGAAGAAACCAATGAAGCATAAGAAGAAGAGATAATGATGGAAGAAAAGACTCCGTCCAGGTATGTTCAGAAAAATAATCCAGAAACATAGATTTTGGGGGAAAAAGGGGCAGATGTGCAGATAAGAAGAACCATTGCCGAAGCCTCGCGCTAACTAACATTACTATCTTCCACTGAACCTCAAAATGTAAATGAAGCATGCAGAGATGAATGTTGGGTCAAGGCAATGAATGAAGAACTTGAGCAAATTGAAAAGAATAATACTTGGGAATTAGTTCCTAGACCTCATGATAAGAATATCATAGGAACTAAATGGATATTCAAAAACAAGCTGAACAAAAATGGAGAAGTTATTAGAAACAAGGCCAGACTTGTTTGTAAAGGATATGCGCAACAAGGAGGTATAGATTTTGAAGAAACTTTTGCCCCTGTTGCTAGACTTGAAGCTATAAGAACGTTTCTTGCTCTTTCTAGTTTTCAGAAATTCAAAGTATACCAAATGGATGTAAAATTTGCCTTTGTTAATGGAGTCTTAGAAGAAAAAGTCTATATTGAACAACCAAAAGGATTCATTCTTGGAAATGATGCAAAACTTGTATGCAAACTCAGAAAATCTCTCTATGGTCTAAAACAGGCTCCAAGGGCATGGTATTACCATCTGCAAATATCTTCACCAACATGTTTTTTCAAAGGGGTCAGGAGATAGCAATCTATATACAAAGATGGACACTGATAAATTGCTAATAATTGTTGTGTATGTTGATGATATCATTTTTGGTAGCAATGAAGAATCCATGAGTCAGAGTTTTTCTTTAGTCATGCAGCAAGAATTTGAAATGTCCTTGCCTGGTGAGCTTACCTACTTTCTTGGTCTGCAAGTTCAACAAAATAAAGATGGTATTTTTCTTCCACAAACCAAATATTTCAAACAGATCCTGAAAAAGCATGGCATGGAAGATTTTAAACCCGTATGTATCCCAATGGTAACAGGATGTAGTCCTAGCTCAAATGATGAATCAACAACATTACATTAACCAACTTACAGATCCATGATTGGCAGTCTGCTTTATCTAACAGGTACTCGACCGAACATCATGCATGCAGTAGGAATAGTTGGAAGATTCCAAGCAAATCCAAAGGAATCACACCTTCAGGCAATCAAAATGATTTTCAAATATCTTCAAGGAACATAGAAATTTGGTTTATGGTATCCTAGAGATACAGATCTTACACTTCATGCTTATACAAATGCAGATTGGGCAGGAAGTGTTGATGACAGAAAAAACACTAGTGGTGGTGCATTCTATATGTGTTCTAGGTTAGTGTCTTAGTTAAGCAAGAAACAAAGTTCAATTGAATTATCTACAGCTGAAGCAGAATACGTGGTTGCTGCATCTTGCTACACACAACTACTTTGGATGATGCAAACCTTGCAAGACATTCACATCACATGTACTCCACCCATCTCCATTCTTTGTGATAATACAAGTGCCATCAACATTTCAAAGAATCTAGTCATGCCCTCCAAGACCAAGCACATACTCATCAAATATCATTTCCTACGTGAACAAGTACTTGAACAAAAGGTCAAATTAGAGTATGTTCCCTCCAAAGAATAGTTTGCTGATATATTCACTAAACCACTGCCCAGAGAGACATTTGAATATCTCAGACAAAAGCTGGGAGTAGTTTCTGCATCATCATGCTGTTAAATCCTATTTTTCAGAGAAAGGTGGTTATACACAAGTTTCATGAAGCGTAGTCGTGTACATACACGAGTTTCTGTGGGCATAGTCGTGTATATGTTGGTTTAAAGAAAAGCAGTAGGCCAGACTCAGAAAAAATGGGTTTGCTATGGTTATGTCAAATATATACTATGTTTGATGATGGTTTCAATTTGCTGATAACATGTGGAAATATATTGGTCCTCATAAAGTTGTTGATAATTCGATTTATATCTGATTGATGATGATGCTTTGATATCTCTTACTGACGTATGAAATGATCAGATCTGATAGTGAACATGTGGAACAGGTTCAGGGGGAGAACATGGTTGATGATATTTTTGGAACTAATGATAGACATATACAAGTTACTGGTCTGGACGCTGTTGACAGATGTTGTTGATGGTGCAGATCATATGATAGTTGCTGATGACTATCACAGTATTGTTTAAGATATTTGGTCTCTATTATGTATATCTTTAAATGTAACGGTCATGAAAAGACCTAATTTGTAACCCCACTATGCATGGGATGGATGATGTAATGTTTCTTGTTTTTGACATGTATAAACAATTGATATATCCCCACTTGGATGGGTGAATGAGACAAGTTTGGTATATCCCCACTTGGTTGGGAGAATGAATGTATGTATGAGCCATTGGTGATAGGAAGGTCATTTGTGATGTATGTATAGAGTCACGTTCTTCTTTTAGAACATCTTTTTGCAAAATTTGCTTATGCTTAGGGGGAGCATGGACTTGATCATGGCAGCTCAATCATCACACTTCAACATATCAGAGAATTCAACATGCACTTAGGGGGGGCATTACCCTTTTCCCTTGATGTCAAAGAGGGAGAGTGACTTGGTGTGGTTGTTGCCATCAGGACCAAAGGGAGAGATTTTTAGCATTATGATGTATGTGTTGTACTTGATGGCAACCCACTTGTAGCGAACAACTCACCTGTATACGGTAACTATATGAATCTACAAAAGAGATATCAGATGTGACAGAATGCATGACAGTAGCGTTTACAGATGTGATGAAATGCAGGGCAGCTTCAAGGAATCATTTATGAAGAAAACTCACTCAGATGAAAGTATAGCAGGTAAACAACAAAGAATTAAGATCAGTGTTCACAGAATGAAGAAAGAGAGGTATACATAGGTTCACCATTGACCAAGTTGCATATACACACAAGTTCACTGTATACAAGCCACATATTCTTACACATGCACTTTCACAGAAGGAAAAATGCGTATACCTTGGATAACTAAATTTTGTCCGAAGCATTTGGCCCATGGTATTTTGATCCATGGTATTGGTCCAAGGTATCTCGTCTGAGGTGTTGACCCCAGGTATTTGGTCCAAGGTATTGGTCCTAAGTGGTTTTGGTCCATGGTATTGAGAAAGACCTAAGACTATAAAAGGAGGAGAAGATCATTAGGCCAAGGTGTGTAAGTATCGAATATTTGATGAAGTGTGAGATCTAATATGCAGGTTATTGGCTTATGGTGTTGTGCTTGATCTAAACCAAGGATGAAACTTAGCATTTGATGAAGGATAAGATCTAATGAGGTATCCAGATCTCAAGGCTTGAAGTGAATTATCTTTATGTGGTTTGATCATTTATTTGAATAACTGGTGCATGTTGTAGTATGTAAATATGATGATCTGGGCATGACTGAAGTCTGGAATAGTTGTAATGTTTAAATCATTATTTGTAGATCTGTATGCAGGTTCACTTTAGAAAACGAAGGTATACATGCTGGTTTTGCATATCAAAGCAGCGTATATATCATAAATTTGATTTGCAGATATGTACACTGGTTCGCCTTGAGGAAAGTGCGTATGCATGCAGGTTTGACACATACAATTAGCATATACCTTATAAAATATGTTTTAGTTGCTTCTGTTTGCTGTTGCAGTGTTCTGGGTTCTGGCTTGGGTTCTGGTTACTGTTTTCTGGTGAAAACATTCTGAATGATTAGATTGATGGAGTAATTGTTTGATTCAGTTGTGGTTGGTTCAAAAGGGAGATTGGTTGATGCATATATATTTGAAGATTGATGTTGTTGATGGATCCAGTCTGAAAATTTATGAAATGTGGTCCCTGGAAGAAAAGAGAAGGTTGTAGCCTTTTGTACGGCGGCACCTACATACTAGTAAACATATCAGCTAATACAAGAGCTAGGGGGTTGTAGCTCCCTTCTAGTAGAATCTGGAGAATGATAGAAGGTTGTAGCCTTCTACAGGTAGAAGCCTGCGTACTGGTATAAGACTGCACTAGTACAAAAATTGTAAACATAATTATCTTATTATTAAAATAAAATAGAGACGATTGCAGCAGGGGGTTTTCACCCACATTGGGTTTCCACCTTATATCTTGGTGTTCATGTGTGATGCCTTATTCTGCTTTTACTGCAATGTCTAATGAATTCCTAATATACTGGTTAAAGTTCAATGCATGATCATTTGGGTAAATCAAAAGATCTCTACATATATGTGGGTTGTATTAAGTATAGTTGCGTATACACGCTAGTTCACTAAGTTGAATTAGCGTATACAAATCAGTTTTTGAAAATTAAATTATTGATCTGATAATACTGATTCACGCCCCTCTTAGTATTATTTCCAACTCCATGTTGACTGTCGTACTTTAAAGATGATTTGAGCATCCAAAAACTTCCTCAAGTCTTTCTAAATCAGGGGCTCAAGCATTGAATAAAATTTACACAACTTCTGCTGAAAAGGATTGACCCCTCCCTTTATTGGAAGCATGTGATGGATTATTCATGCGTTATAAGTTTTGAGATCATCGTATGTCCACACGAAAACTTATTGGTACTGCTTGAAAATGTGGATGAAAGCTTTCCGCTCTTGAGGTGTGCAATAAATACCAAGATTAACAAACTTCAGATCTTGTTATGCACCAAGATTGATCTATTCGTGTGACAGAGTTGAGCTTTGAGTCTTCGCATTCACAATCCCTTAAAGATATTTTGAAAGTCATACAACTTTTCAAGTGATAACACACCCTTGGGCATGGGTTTTTGTTTGCTTAATCGAGCTACATCTTGCAATCCCTTATCGTTTTTGTCCTTATCGATGGCTGCATCCTTGAACACATCAACATTCACCATAAAATCCAATATATGTTTCTCGTCATTGGAAATGCAAAAGTTAGTGGTATTATTAGGAACAAATGGCTTATAAATAATTTTAATAGAAAGACCATCCCTATGCGGTGACAATATAGCAATAATATTTTCTAATGTATCAATAACAATGTTACGTATTCTAGGAACAAAAGCAATATTGAAAGTTTAGAATCGTGAAATCAAATGCCATACCTCTTGCTGATAACTTTTGAGATTAGGTGACACACAATGTGTAGTATTCTGTAGTTGTCATACGACAATTTTAGAGTCACCTATTGTTTTGAGAACCTCAAATTTGTAGAAATTCCTTGTAGATTCAAACTTCTTATGTAATATGATAAAACAAAAGACTTGAATCTAGTTTACTCATCAATGGAAATAATTAATTAATCGAGAAATCACAAAACATGAGACGAGATTCAATCACATATGCTCAGAGATTTATCTAAGGGAAAATATTGCTACTCAAAACCCCTTCCTATATGTATATTGCTTTAGATTAGAAAAATAGAGAAGAAAATACAATGCTTGTTCAAACTAAGCAATATCTGCACAAGTATAATCTATCTCTCTACCTCACAAGATGAGTATGGAAAATACTTAGTCACTTCTGCTGCCTACCAAGTTCCTAATTCCTTGCTCTTTTTCTCAAGGAATTAACCCCCTATTAATTAGGGAAATTCCCATACTGAATTGCACAATCCCTATAGGCCCTTGTTTGACTGCATGCACCACTTGCACAACTCAAAAAATGATACAGTTGATAGTACACTACCCCTGAACTCCAATATCAACTGGGTAACTCGAATTTTGTTCATGCATGAGTTAATTATGGTTGATTTATTAGTGAACTGGTTGAACACATGAAGTTGAACCCCATTGCTAGACCTCCTACTAGTTCCTCCGACAATTAGGACTAGTTTAACTGACATTAATTCAATTTAACTGAATTAAACTATTACAACTCAAATTAAACTCAACCTAGGCTCCTGAAATTTAGGACTCACTCTACAGAACTCAAGTTAGGTGCTCTATTCAAATTAACTGAGCCAACTAAGTGAAATCAACTTAGTTAACTTGTACAAGTTGTATTGTGATGTGGAATTTCAATTTTCTCCTAATTTAATTCAAGTGAAAATTAAATTAGGTTTTCCTTATATCATTTTAGACACTCCCTCTCAACAAGAATGAGATTCACATCTACCCCGATCCATCACCTTTGGAATTTATTTCATGCAACACTTCTCTTTGTTGCTACTGCTACTACAACATCTCCAACTGAGAAGCATCCAAAAAAAATGTTGAATCAATTTGCAATTGTCTACTGGGAAAAATGTGTTACTGCTGATTCTGCTACTGAGCCTCCTTCTCTGTTGTCCAAACTCATTTGCACACCTCATTATCTGATTGAAACTAATCCTCCTACTACTAAATACTGTGGGCCCTTGTAGTAAGGTAATTATCCATGAGACAAAAATACACTTCAATGGACCCTACCCAAATTTCTACAATTTTGAGACTAGGGATCTACGGCACCCCACTTCACGCCTAGAGGAATGGCTACATGTGCTCCCTATTCCTACTTTTCCTGAAATTTCCTTGTATTGGAGGTCTCAGACTGGTCCCCTTCATCATCGTCCTCCTGGTTAGCCTAATTGCCAACTAGCTGAGGTGTCCTCTAGAGAGATAAATCATGCTCCCTCTTAATGACAACATCTCTAATCCCTGCCTTGCTCCTCAACGCTGTGCATGCATATTCCTATAATGTGTAGAGGCTCTTGATCCTAACACCAAATTTCTTGATTTGACATGAAGCAAGATGCTGTAGGTAGGCTTTCCCATCTCTGAAGACTACCTCATACCCTTTGTCTCCAATCCTCAATTTATTTATTAGTTCATTTTTCTTGGCTTCTTTACTATTACGGAATAGCTCATTGAGAGTCTTCCGCATAAAAAAGGGAGTCTCTTTTTCCTGTAGTTTCAAGATTATGTTGTCTCTCACACCGTCCGGGATGATCCTCCTGACTCTAGCTACAAACTTCTTCCAATCTGCGAGATATTGAGCATTAGATGTTGGAGGCTTTGACATATCATTATCTATGAATTCCTTCAGTCCATTATCTTACCTCACTGCCTCCATGCATTCCTTCCAAGCAACATAATTCGAGCTTCCCTCAAGGGAATAATTGAGTCTTACTCCATAGAAAGCCATCCTGCTAGCTCTGAAGAAATGAACTTGCAAGTTTGATCCTCCTGCAATAACAAGTTCGAAATATCATCTCTATTGTGAAACTTGCTCTATAGTGATTCCAGCTCTGATACCAAGTAGGAAATTCCTTGTAGATTCAAACTTCTTATGTAATATGATAAAACAAAATACTTGAATCTACTCTACTCATTAGCGAAAACAATTAATCGATCGAGAAATCACAAAACATAAACATGAGATAAGGTTCAATCACATATGATCAAATATTTATCTAAGGTTAAATATTTCTCCCCAAAACCCCTTCTGCTCTATATATTGCATTAGATCAGAAAAATATAAAACAAAATACAATGATTTTTCAAGCCTAAATAATCTTTGCACATGTATATTCTATCTCTCTGCCTCACAAGCTGAATCTAGCCAATAATTAGCCAATTCTGATGCCTCCCAAGCTCCTATTTCCTTGCGCCATTTCTCAAGGAATTAACCCCCCTATTAATTAGGGAAATACCCATCCTGAATTGCGCATTCCCTATAGGCCCTTCTCTAATTGCATGCACCACTTGTACAAGTCGGAAATTATGCAACTAATAGTACACTACCCTTGAAATCCAATCTCAACCGGGTAACTCGAATTTAATGCATGCATGAGTTAATTATGGCTGATTTATTAGTTAACTGGTTGAACACATGAACCTGCACCCCACTGTTAGACCTCCTACTAGTTCCTGCAACAGTTGGAACTAGTTTAATTGACATTAACTCAGTACTGAATTAAACTATTACAACTCAAATTAAACTCAACATAGGCTCCTAAAATTTAGGAATCACTCTATGCAATGCAAGTTAGGTCCTCAATTTGAATTAACTAAGCCAACTAAGTGAAACTAACTTATTTAACTCATACAAGTTATCTTGTGATGTCAAATTACAATTTTCTCCTCATTTAATTCAAGGGAAAATTAAATCTGCATTTCCTTGTTGCCATTTTCAACAAACTTTGAGTTCGGTGGCCTTCTTCAAACCTAATATGAATGCTTGATATTATGAGATATTGTTGGTGCTCTCAAATTCCAAGCGACAAGCTATCAAATTTTTTCTTTGTTGCGGGTCTAGTAAAATGCAACCAACTCCAGAGCCCTCCTGCGTTTTCAAACTGTCAAAATACAATACCCAAGTATTAGAAATACTAGAGATATGAGCTACACTATTGCTACCTAAATCTATTGTATTCTAGGAAGGAGTTCCAATTGTGTGTCTGGTGGGACTGACAAAGGCTGAGCTAACATCTGCGATTTGCTTCTAGAAAGCAATTTCTGAAAATCACTTCTGCGAGGCCCATTGGTTCATTTTTTCCTTATAGTTGTTTCATGGTATGCTTCATGTTGGGATCACTTTCAACTCGAAATGATTATTTCTGCCCTTTATGGAAGCCATAAATGAGATGAGTTCGTTGCAAAGTATCCTTGGAGTTTGTTGGACCAATCTTTGCTTAGTAGTAATCCACAGGCTTATGGAATTTTCACAACTATGATATTTTTACATCGGTGAACTCTATGATCAGATGATAGATGAATAAGAACATTCTTGAGTTCACCTATAGCTTAGAGAAATGATTAGTCCAACTGTATAATCTGTACATCAATTTTATCCTATTGTGCATTTATTTTCTTAGCAACCAATAATGTCAAAAAACTCATAGATGCATTGTAATTGACTAAACAATTGTGAACATTATAATTGAAAATTTTGAACATTAACAAAAATGGGGGGGAGTGTTAGAACTTAAATTTACAACATATTCAAGTATATCATGAGAGTTACTAGACATTATCTGCAATGAAAAAACTTGTTTACCTGCTGGAGTGTGTGATGGGAGTGCTTGGAGAATCAATTCATGTTGGCCTATTATCCTTGCAAGCTCGAAGAGCGAAAAGTTCACGCGAGCTCTCTTCATATCTTCAAAAATATTATAATCAATGTTTTCCATCGCAATGGGATGTGTTGATGAGTCAAGTGGTGTAACTTTATCCGCTGCAGTAGGAGTGGTGGACTTGTTCTTGTTGTCGCTGGAAGTGTTCTTTGAAGCAAGAGCACCTCCAAACTTCTGGGGTTGGAAGGTGGCAGAATTCCGTGCAACAATTGCTTCTTAATCTCTTGTTCAGAAACCTGCCCCTTTATCCTCATATTTTGAAAGTCAGTTGACTTCTTGGGAGGAGCTTCATTCATTGTTGGCTGGTCAACACTCTATTTTTCAGCGTTGTTTATAATATTGAACATGTTCACTGAATGTCTAACACATGAAATCTCTTTGGTTGCAGCAGGTTCACTTGTTTCTTCATTCTAATCAGGTTATTATTCCTTCAATAAGGTATCCATAAGATTATAAATCATAGTGTTCATGTTATGATTCCACTGCAGGCATGTATTTTCTGAATGCTTCTCTTGATGGAAAGTGCAGAAATTATCCATTCCCAAACTTTTGATATTGAACATTATGTTAGAAATCTAAGCATACTTGACCGGTTGTGAATTGTTATTTCTTTTAGGGAATGGTGGATTGGAAGAATTAATGATGGTGGTAGATGCCTCACTTGACTACCTATTCAATTCTGAAACTTCGTTCATGAGAAACTTCAGAGACTTGGTCAAGCCCTCCATGTTGAAAGAGTCTTTGTCTTTTGTTCTTCTAGAAGAGGCTCGGTTTTCTTACTAGCTTCTTTGGAGTCCTTGGAATCCTTGTCATCTACGATGACTCCATTATATTTCAAGTCCTTTTCAACAACAAAAGTTTTTGCAAAGTTTAAGGCCAATGGAAAAATGGAAATGTTAGTCGGCAAGGCAGACGTGTAATAATATTTAGTGATGTCATCATGAGGTTGCACATCAATGAGGAACTTACTAAAAAATCACAGAAATATATGATTAAAATATTTGATTCTTTCTTTATCCCCCACTTTTAGATTCCAAAGTTTTTTCAACAACATGGTGGGAGTCTTCTTGTTAACAATTTTTTCAAGAAACAACTTCTTAAACTCCCTCTAGTTTCAGATTGAATTGAATGGAAGATTGTGATGCCATATAGACACTCTACCTTCTAAAGTATATGGAAATATTTTGCAAGCAACCTTGTCAAAACATACCTCAAGCATCCGTAGATGCATGTAGAACTCGTATATATGATCTTCAGCTTTGGTCTTCTTGTCTGGATTGAACTTTGAAAACAACTTTTCCAGATGTTTAGGCATCTTGTGAAGATTTCCTAGAAGAGCGAGCGGCCCTTGGGCCATCCAATCCAAATATGCATCTGCCATGTCTTCATCTTTTTTTTCCTCATCTTCTTTTGAACTTGAAGAAGCTTCCCCCTCATCGTTAGAATATATGATGTAGTCAAGGTGCTCCTCGTTAGAAAACTGGAAATATTCTCCTTCATTGTCTAGATTCTCCTCAATAGGTGGAAGTTCCACTCAATTCTATGTAGATTCAGCGAACTCTTTGAGAGTTGTGATAACCAAATATGCCACTGATGAAACAAGTATGCCACTGGGAGTTACTTATTTCTTTACAATCTTATGAGGCAGAATCACAGCGAGAGGGTGCATACCAAGAGTTCTCACAAACTGACGAGCGATGGGTTGAATACCCTGAAGTTGATCATAAGTAACCTCAAAGTCTTGTCCCGGGCTAGACTAAAAATGTCTTCATTTCTAGTAGTATGAGTGGGAGTGGAGATGGGAATGTTGTTGCCTTTGTGTGGAAGTTTTTTTGTTGGGATGTCATGATTTTTCAGCCCTAAAAAGATGCCTGCACTCCTTCTAGCACCAAAATGTTGACGGTCTTGGATATCGACAACATGTAAGGGGGTATTCCTGATGAAATGTCCTAACTAGAATTTGCACTGTTTGGTGTGGGAGCCCTTCCATAATTAAGGGACGATTGCTATATATTATTAAAGATATGCCTTGGCTATAGTGTTCAACATAAGAAATTGATGAACAGGTACTTTCAGATTAGCAAGTGAGTATGCCTTGTGGAAAGTTCAACTGCAGAATGTATCAAGGTTGTTCTACCAAAAGGGGAGAGAAAAACGAGCATTTTAAAGACAATTAATAGTATTAATATAGAAAATACACATGAGAATATATATGCATATGAATCATTGGACAACTAGAAAAATAGTTCACATAGAAGAAACGATTGTTAAAACACATACAAAAAACCTTCAACGAGATAAGTACCAATGCCACCGAGATAGTCCAAATTCCTTAGTACGGATGAAAACAACATATATTGAAAACATTCAAAGAATAGTCTTACAATATTTAAGACATATGCATGAAAGTGTGCTAGTTCAACGAGCTTCTAAATTAAGCATATGTTCAAATATACACAAGACAATGAATACCACTAGCCCCAATAGTGGAGTGTTAGAGCAACCACTTGCTCCTCCAAAAGGACTATTTTCCTCTTTAATGTCTAGTAGGAGGAGCCAAGGTGAAAATTACTTTACATGAGCTATGGGGGTGTACACATAACAAATGTGGTGAACATTCACCTCCCTTGTGACTCTTGGACTACCCTCATGATTGTTTGACTTCTCTATGAATCTTTGACTCTTTCAAGGCTTTTCACATTCTATGTATGAATCGCTGACTTCCATTTTACATTACATTTCACCAATATTGAATTTACATAATCCATAAACGATGTGGCAAATTATGACTCATGACATGACATGACATGAAATTGATGACATGACAATGTCAAGTTATTCTTTGTTGATGTTTTATTTATTTCCTCTTGAAATATGAAACATGTTATTCTTCCTCCTCCTCCATAAGGCTTGAAGGTAGGGAGTCTTCTATGTAATCTTGATCTCTAGCTATTGTTACGATCTAATGTCCCTTTGTCTTTCTTGATTAATCAACTTGTTTTCGCATCTTCAAAGGTGTCTTCTAGCAGGGTATCCTTCTTCATCACCTTCATCATAATATTTTCATACCAATATATAATACCTGCAATTGAAATCCACTTATGGCAAGTTGACATGAGTCTGATAAACCCCTAGTCTAGCATGCTTCATGATAACCATCAACTGAGTTAGAACTGGGTGATAGGATGGGAATGAGGCTCAAGGATTGTGTAGTTGCACAACTCAGGAGTTCAGTGGCCACGATTGAGCCATGAGACTGCACAATGGGCTGTTCAAGCATGCTAGGGCTATTCATCTGCGCAGTTGAGGGGCTTAAGAGGTCAAGTTGAGGGCTTGAGGCTTGAAGATTCCCACTATGCAGTTCCATATGGCTAGAGGCCAAGGGATTATGCAGTTTCATAGTTCAAGAGGTCAAGGTTGAGGCTTGATTCTTCAGACTATGTAGTGCACAAAAGAAGATGACTAGAGGCATGGGTTGCACGATACTGGAGCTCAAGCGTTGAGGCTAAGCACTGAGACTGTGCAACACATAGTTATGGAAGGTAGGGATTGCACATTGTGTAGTGCCAAGATGCAAGGTTGAAGCTTGCAGACTGATACTACACAATGCACAATTCAAGAAGGATGAGTGAGGTCAAGTTGCTTGGGAAGGCACTTTCTAAATTTGTCTAAGTGTGGGGATAAGTGAAGCCAAAGTGGACAATGAAAAAACTTAAGTATGATCACAGACTTAAAATAGTTAATGACACAACATTGATCATTCAAAACACATGAACAACATACTTTCCTCTATGCGATGAGAGTGCAATGGCTTTCACCAAGTACGACACTAAAGGTACACTTTGTAACGACAGTGATGACACTTGTGTAACAATGCTTGAAACTTTGGAAGTGAGTGTGATACATGTCTACATGGTATGAATAACTCATTAACAACAAGACTACCCCTTGAAAAAAAACAAAACCACATATATTTTATGTGCGATGCTTACCATGCTAAAAGTCGACACTTTGATTTTCTTTCAAACGGGAAAAGAATACTTACAGAAAACGCATACAATAACTCTTAATACTTGTGATGACATCATGAAAAGTCAAATTAGGCTCCAAAATTTGGATGTAGGCCAAAATTTTGGAGGGCGTTGTAGGAGCGACAACAAAGTCGTAAATTGCTTGACAATTCCTAACTTAACTAATCAAAGACCTTTCATAGAACATCCTCTTGAATATGTAGCCCATATTAGATAGGAGAGGTTTCATGCAAGACAACTTGAAACTTCAACTAGCATTTAAAATATGTTTAAATAGAGGTAAGGTTTTGAGTCTAACCAGTCCATGTGAAATTTGTGTAAGAGATACCTTCCTATTTGAATAACATACATAACCTTGTTATACATATACCCTGTGCACTAAAGTTTTCATACATACCATCACTATTTTACATAAATAGATCTAATCTATCCTATGTGTCTCTGTATGACATCATAGAGAAAATTTTATCATAAATTATTATAGGGAACATGATAAGGCTAGCTCAATGATGACACAATTATGGTAATGAAATCATAGAATCATTGCCAGGATCGCAACATCATTTTCAGAATCAAAATATAACTTCATCTTAGGATATATCATTGCTAAGGGAAGGCATATTAGGCTTAGTGGTATCTGTATAGAAACCATTTTAATCTAGAGTATATGGAATAATGTGTATCTGATCATGGTGGACGTAGACTCATTTTATGCATACCTGAGTAGAGTCAACACCAATTGAATTTCACACCATGGGTAGTAATTCGATGAAAAATACCACTTCCCTACATCAAACCTCGATATTTTAATCATAATTGTAAGTGATTGGTTGGTAATAATTCCAGGATTGATACAATAAAATGAATCTATCATACATTATAACAAAAAAATATAATTATTCCTGCAATCTAGATTCCACATGCTCCATATTGAGCATACGCATCATATAACACTAAAATTCATTATCCATTTACAATAGTGGAAAGATGTATTAAAGATAACATGTCTAGATTTTCTTAGGCACTAGTATTCCTGTAGAATTTCACTGTGATATCCATGATAATGGATACCAGGACACGATATATATTTCTTACCTGTGAACCATTCCAAAATGAATGGTCATCATAAAAACTTATGAATAATAGAAACTTATATTTGATATCGACGGGAATTTTAGCTTATATACTTGATTTGAAGTATTTCCATGAGTCATTTAGAAAAGTTGCCACTATAGGTGGTGCTCAATAGACAACCATGGTCCAACATGCAATCTGTTATCCCCCACAGTGTCCCAGGATGAGAGGAATCGACAGAGGTAACCACAAACCAAGTTTTCAGTTTAGTAGCTAGTGTTGGAAATAATACTTGGGGGGGGGGGGGGGGGGTGAATCAGTATTATCAAATTCTTTTCAATCTATACAAACATTTGCAGATCTGACAATTGAAACTTGCATATACCTTCTAGACTTATAATTATTCTTCAGATGTTTGTCATTAATCTGTATGTGAGAACCATATAATAATGAGCAGGAACACAAATAGGCAGTCACACCAAGGAACACAAGATGTAAGGTGGAAACCCAATGTGGTTGAAAACCACTTGCTGCAATATGTCTCTATCTTCTTTCAATTAGAAACTTCTTTTTACAATGATTTTGTACTGGTGCAATCCTTTACCAGTACGCAGGCTGCAACCTGCAAAGAGCTGCAACCTCTCTCTCGTTTTCCAGCTTCTCCTGGAAGGGAGCTACAACCCCCTTAGCTCTTGTACTAGCTAGGATACTAGTACATAGGCGCTGACCTACAAAAGGCTACTACCTTCTCTTTTCTTCCAGGGACCACGTTTCGTCAATTTTTAGACTGGATCCATGAATATCAAGTAATCATCAAGTATATGTGCATCAACCAATTAACCAATAACTTCTCATAATGCTGTAATTAGACAAACAATGCCAGTAACCAGACACCAAGTCTATACCTAGAACACTGCAGCAATAGACAAAATCAACTAAAATATACTTCAAGAAAAGTCTGCAACTTCACCAGTCGTAACCTGCAGATGTCCACACTTTCTCTATCTGTGGCCTGCGCAGCTTCGCTCCTGCGCTGTCTGCGACCTGCGCAACTTCGCACCCGTACTGTCTGTGCTCTGCGCACCTGCGGCATCTTTTGATCTGTGCACCTTCGCACTTGATCCTTCACTGCTACTGCGCACCTCCGCACCTGCGCCTTCTCTGATCCTGCACACCTCCGGATATAGATAGTTTATCAGTCCTCAAATATACCCTAGACTGTCAAATTCACAGATCCGTTCATGCAGCAAAGAGATCTCGACCCATCAACAGATCTGATTTATAATGCTCTGGTTTCTTCTTGATTCAGGTTCAACTATAACTCCCCAACCGATTATCAAAAATTCAAATCTTGCTATTCTTAAGATATTCAACACACTTGTGTCCAACCAAATGATCTCCTTTCCCTTTTATAGCCAAGGCCTTACTCAAACCATGGATCAAAACCATTGAGAAACAATACTACGGACCCAAAACCTGGGTTCAATATTTTAGATGCAAAACCACGGACCAAAACCATAGGACAAAAAATGTCGGGCTAAATACCATGGACCATTGATTATGTTTTAATCTTGGCTGTTTGTGCTCCAACATAAGATTATAAGAAGAAGTCGATGGGTAGATGGAGAACATACTAGAGAATATACTCAGGTCCTCAAGTAGATTGATTTTCTCAGTGGCTGAAGTTCGATAAGAGAAAATTGAATCAAAGAGTGAGTTGCAAGTGGGAGAGAGAGGGAATCAACATAGTCTGAGAGTGCAGGACAAATATGGAGGTGGAAGCACAAAGGATATATGCAGATCATCAACGCAAAAGGGTTGACATAGGTCCTACGCAGTCACTGCGCAAAGGGTGACACAGAAAGGCCAACAAAAGGATAAGGAGGTCCTCTTCAGGGTTAGAGAAACATTGTGGAGTGTGAGAATTTCACGAGTAAATTTCTCTCAGTGACTCTTCCTATATTTTGTCTTGTACACAAATTATTGTTGAAGATTCATAAAAGAAACCCTCATCTACTGCACTGGTTTTCCCACATTGGGTTTTTCTGGGGACAATTTTCCAGAAACAATTATGTCACTGTGGTTATATATGCACTAGTATTTTCCTTGTATTTACTTTCTGCATAATTTTATTTTTAAAGGTTGCAGTGTGTGTATTTTGATGTTTGCCGTAGAAAACTGCAAATAACTTGTTCAAGTATTTTAACAAATAGAAGAAATATCATCAGTTATAGCTGTAGGATTCAGGATCACCAAATTTTCACAATATCAACACTTCTTTGAAGGCCAAAATTTCTCTTGGGATGGCGCTTAATAACAAATTGTTAACTTGGGAATTTGGGTTGAAAATAGGTTGGATTGGTCCCAAGAGATGTGCCTTATGAAAAATGCAAGACGGATCCTCTTGTCATCTATTCATCATGTGCGAATACACTTTATAGGTTTTGAGGATTGTCATAAAATATTTAAACTTTGTTTCATTGGTATTATTCTAATTTGGAAGAATACTTCAAACTATGGATGTATGATAAGTTGATTAAAGAATTTTCAAGGATGCTTGATTTCCTCATTAATAGTTGATCCTCTTTAGGAACAAAGGGATTCTCCCTAAAGTCACTACTAGTAAAATTCTTTCACTCACTAAAGAATTCAGGTTGAAGTTGAAGTTTAAAAAGCCAAGAAAGCTAGTAATGCCAAAGTTATATTTTGAGATTCCTTGGAGATTTTTCTATTGTCCTTGCCAAGGCCATCCTCCTTTCTATGGTGTAGGGGTCATTTTTTTAATCATTCTTATTATATGTTTATAGAATATGCATCAGGCAACGGATGAAATAATAAAGCAAATTTTATTTCCCTTTGGCTCTTGCTAGAGGTGGCAATCAAATAGAAGTAAAAAAATGCAGGTCTTGGGTGATTCTGAGCTGGTGATTGATTAGGCTCTTCAAAAGTCTTTAGTGATGGATGTCAAACTATATCCCTTCCTCGGAGATATTAAGCAAATCTTTCTTTCCTTTCTTCATACATATTAAACACAACTTACAATAGGGGATGTTTTGTCTTTTGCGTCTGACTTTTAGAAGAATAAACAAGCTTGTGATAGAGTGTATATTTCCTAGTTATTCATATTGAGAGAAACTTTCGGATCAAACTATGTGGATGATGTTTGATCCTGTCCAACGTTTTGGGTAGAAACTCCACCCATCGTCAAGGACTGAGATAATTAAATGATTACAAATGATAGCTGTAAATCCTTTAATAGAAGGAGACATCTAGGATTAGAATAATATTAAAATGATGATGAAAGTAACGAATAATAATAATATGTAATTATATAATTAGTTGTTAAGAGAAAGCATCAAGACAATAGATTAAATAAAGTAAATTATATAAATAACCATTATGAGGAAGGGCCAAGTCAAAAGATTTAAATAAATAAATGATTAATTAAATTAAATTAAAATAGATGATTGAGATGGAGTTTTTTTTAAGAAAAAAATAAGGAGGATAATGTAAAGGATAAAGTTACATGATCAAACAATTTAATAAAAAGGGAAAATATGAGTAAAATTAGAAAATATCGATAAAATTGAAAGGATAAATAGTTTTAAAAATACATTGGATTAGAAAACAACATGTAATTTTTTTATTAAACTAATTTATGATAACATAAGATTATTAAATATAAAGATGCAAAAAATGTTAGCTAATGAGTTAGATGGTGGATAACCGGTTGCCAAGAATGGCTTAAATTATAGTCATCCTCTCGATTAAAGTTTTTCGGGTGTTTTTCTATTTGAGGAGCCTCTCTAATGATTTTGGAATTGTAAAAAGGAACAAAGACAAGGATTTTGGTTTGATTAAAGCAGAGTAGATGTTTCAAGTTAAAAGAGTGTTTAGTTATGACCAACTTCGATAGACTGAGATGATTGGTATCAACAATATGCTCTTTAATGCAAACTTTGAAGGGATGTTCAGTCCGGCCAATGTATGATTTTCCACATGAATAGGGGATTTGGCAAAACCCCAAATTCAATATGGGGTCAGACTTATCTTTGGCTAATTAGAATATCTGTTTCAAAGTTTTGTGGGGTTTAAAAACGGTTTTAACGTTTTTTTTAACAAGATTTTTGCTATGATTTCAGTGGTCCCTTTTATGTAAGGGAGAGAAACTTGGCCTCGAGGAGAGGAAGGTGGGTTAATGGATTTGGGATTAGAGATGCTCTTGAATGCTTTATTGATCTGAGAAGAGGAATAACCATTAGCTCTAAAAGCTTGGACTAGCTGGGCTTTTTCAGAGGAAAGAAAGCAACTAATTATATAATTTAATAATTTTTATTATTCTTTAACAACTACTTTCATCATTATTTTAATATTATTCTTTAACGATTAATTCTGGATGCCTTCTTCTATTAAAGGATTCATAGTTCTCGTTTGTAATCATTCAATTCTCAATGTCATCGATGATGGCTGGAGCGTCCACCTGAAATTTTGGACATGATAAAACATTTGTCACAAATTTTCATCTAAAAATCTCTCAAAAAACTTGCGTTAGTTTTACGAAGTTATGACAATCTATTTTTTGAGACAAAAACATGTATATATTCATCACTCTTAAATATATGAGATTTTTTCTTTTAGAAAAATTATAATTATTATAAATATTTTTCATATCAAATATAAATTTTAAATGATATATAATCATTTTTAATAAAATAAATTAATTAGTTTAGTAAATTTCTGTATTCAGGCTTCTGTGATCCATAATTAATAAAGCAAAGTCTTTCGGTAGAAATCACACGTAAGAGAAAAAATTTGGCCAACACATTTTGAACCAACAAGTGTGGTTCATCATCTGGTCAACAAGCGTGGTTCATCACCAGGACCAGATGATGAGCCACACTTATTGGTTCGAAATGTGTCGGCCAATTTTTTTTTTTTTTATGTGATTCCTATTGAAAGACTTTGCTAAATTAATTAGTAATTGAAGGATCTTTCAGTAAAAATCACATAAGAGACTTCTAGTCGATGCATTTCAAACCAACTAGTGTGGTTCATCTTCAGGACAAGATGATGAACCAGACCTTGGCATCAAATTAAATAGATTAAGAGAAATGTTTACTAGTCGTTCGAATATAATGGTTAGTTTTGACTGAAGAATTAACCATTATATTCTAACGGCTAGTAAACATTTCTCCTCATCTATTTAATTTGATGCCAAGATTTCATTCCTCATCTTATCTTGAAGATGAACCGCACTAATTGGTTCGAAACGCATCAACTAAAAATCTCTTATATAGTTTTTACTGAAAATTCTCTCAATATTCATGAATCACAGAAATATAAATTTTAAAATTAATTAATTATTATAAATTAATCATATAAAAGATAAATTAATTTATATATATAAAATAAATTTAATGGATCAGCAGAGGGCTAATTCTCAAATTAATTAGTTATTATAAATTGATGATATAAAAAGATAAATTAATATATATATCATATCTATCTATCTATAATATATTTTAATAAATTTTAACTTCGAAATATGGATTAAAGATCAATTAAAATAATGTTAAATAAATTTTATTTATATAAATAAAGTTATCCTAATAAGTGAATATAAATCATTTTTTTATTAATATAATTATCCGTTTTATTAATATATGTGACCTAGTTATATGTATATACATTATCCCTTTGATTTAAATATAATGTCCGTTAGTCATTTCGATAATGATTTTCATCCTCTTAATGGACTGAGTTTGTTTTTTGTGCTCTTTTTTAATTGTTGTTTCTGTTTATGATTGATATGCCATTGACTTAACAATGTGGTTCAAAATCTAATGTGGTAAATAAGTTTTGTATGTAGATATATGCACCGTTGACTTAAACAATTGACAATGTAGTTTATTATATATAAATAAAAAGTAGAAATTAACTATTTTATTTTGCAATTTGATGCTCATATTTAAAATTTTTATTATTATTTTAGCTTTTTAGAATTTATGTACATTATTTATTTATAGTATTGTTGAAGTGTTTTTATTTATTTATTTATTTATGAGAGAGAATAACTAGCCATAGATTTAATTCCAAATTTATTGTGTAAAATAATAAATGTATATAATTAAAATGTGAACAATATTTTGTTTAGTGTATGTAGGAAATGAAATGAGAAGTCTTAAAGGTGTTGTTACTTTATGCGATGAACGTCGCTGGTGTGTCACCCATCTAAGTTTAAATGCAACTAAGAGCACACAACTTGTAAACACCCATCTAAGTTTAAATGCAACAAAGAGCACACAACTTGGAATTTACAACATATGTTGGGTTGAGGTTTTTAAGGAGTTGGTTCATATGATGATGTTGCTACTTCATGAAGGATTTGCCAAATAGTGGTGGCCATTATTCACACTCCATCATTTTCGATGTCGGTATAGTATTTGGCATTCATTGCCTTCAACCTCCATCAGGGTCTGGCTTTTTATCGACATTTCACTATGTGTTATTGGATGCTTTTTCCTCCAGCCTTGTTATTTCCTCACGATCTCCTTATGTTTAATCGTCTTCTCTGTATTTCCCTTGGTCTAAGCATCCTCTATGAGTGTGAGCAAGCTCTCCACGCCCTAACTCTTCCTCTGCTCTTTGGTCATTAGGGCTTGCTCAAAGAAGAAAGTTTGTGCCAATATTTGATGGGTGCAATCATGGTGCATCAAAGAGAAAGGTGTCAAAGGAAGTGGTAGTCATGGAGGGCTGGGAGGTTCTCATGCTTACTCACGAGTCAAGGCCTCTATTTGGATTTTTAGAGAAAATAGTATGGATCTAGTTCAAGAGGAGATCTGTGAGTTTGAGGTATATGTTGCAGTTGAGTGCACTTATCTCTTAGATTCCAAAGTGTTAATTTATTAATTTATTCTAGAGTCTAAAAATGTTGCTAGGAAGGATTATAATGGACAAGAACAATGCTAAAGAAGAAAGTATGCTCATGTTCGACAAGGTGGTTCTAAACTGGAAAGAAATGAGGCTCTATCCCAAGTTGATGGAGCACCAACTAGCTCATGCTCTAGGCTTGAGTGGTTGTAGTTAGGGGCACACAAATCCCATTGAGGTGAATGTCTCCACTTCCATTTAATTTTCTCATGGTTCTATTTTCTCAGTTTTTTTGGCTTTCTCATCTAGCTAGGCATGAGAGTGCTAGATTAAACAATTTTGTTTATAATCAATTTGCTTCCATGCTTGTACTTAACTCCTTTTATATTAAAGATCTTATAAAAATCTGTTTTTTTTTAATATTCTGGTTTAGAATCAAAGTTTATTTTGGAATTGATTATTTGTTGTTTTGTCACTAGTTTGGTTTCCGTTGTCTCTGACCATTGGTAGGTAGGGATTTGAAATAGTGTAATCTTTTTACAGTAATAGATATTTATCTTACAAAAAACGTATATAGCAATTTGGAACTCATCCATATTTCTAGTTTTAAAACTATTGAACCTAAAGGTTAATATAATGCATATGCATTTAAGATAAAACGATCAAAAGCACTCCTCGAGAGTATTGTAAAATTAAAGCTTGTGATCCTAAATCCTATGGTGGGATAGGTGGCATTTCCTTTTTTGTATTCTACATCCATAATAAAGTTGAGTAATGTAAGACCTATTTTAACCCTGTATTTATTAAACACTTATATATTTACACATACATAATATTCAAGTTTATTTGAGTAGTTGGGAGAAATGATTGTTATCCTATCCACTCAGATAATTGATATATTGAGCTTATTTCGAATATAATGATTAAAAAGTGAAATGTTTAATTACACAGAAAACAAAAGGAAATAATTAAATAATTTAAAATGATAGAATTATTGTAGAACTGACAATAATATATATATTTTTATACATATTCACCATAAATCATAATATTAAAATTATCTAATTAAATTAAATAATATTAATATTAATATTTAAAAAATCTTAAAAATAATGACTTGTGATTAGTATATTTTAATTTCCTCTGTTTAAAGTATCGAATGCTTCGGTGAAGGAAAGTCAATTGAGCTATTTCTATTAGCAAATTATCTTTCACTCTTTTAGCATCAAAGGGTAATGTAAGGGGAAGGGATAATGGTGATGTATTGTGAGAAGGATGTTGGTTGAACTTAAAATTTAAAAGATGGGATAAAAAAAAAAGGAATATAAATCATAGTGGTTTAGAGAAAATTAAATAAATTTTATTTATTCCTTAGTGATTAGAATTGTATAAAAAGAAAGTGAATTACAATTTAGGATTATTAAATTTAAGTATTATTATATTTGCCGCAATAGGTATAATGTATCAGTTTTTTATTAATTGCATATTAATATAATTTTGATCAATTTTTTTTTTTTATACTTTTGCAGTAGTTTAATTTTAATAATTTTTTAATATTTAAATATTTTTTTCATATGTGATTGGTTGACATTGTTGACATCTTATTTCAAAATGATGATGGTCTGCACCAATCATACTACTGCAATGATGCCAGATATGTTAAACTAAATTACATCTAGCTCAATTACTGTACTCTTGCATTAAGAGCCTGATACAATAGCAAGTGCCTCAATTACTGCATCCTCGTTAAAATCCTGACACAATGCACTGTGCATTTGAGCCTTCGTTTTTCAAAATCAAGAATTGATGTGTGAATAACACTATAATTTTTGAAATCTGAACTTGCTAAATTTTTCGAATTCATATATTGACATTAATGATACAAACAAACATTAATTATAATTCAATTTTATTTTATTTTTTCTTGTGTACTAGTGTTATACTTTTCAAGCTCTTTGGTCTTATTGTCAAAAGAAAAATGAACATAGGAATTTTTTTCTTTAATTTAAGTTCCTCACCAAAATCCAACATATTTTTTGAAATCTGCTTAAAAAAAACTAATTAGAAAATAAAACCATAAAAAAATTAAAAACAAATATTCAAAGTACTCATATAATTTACACATTATATTTGAAGAGATAAAGCTTAAAGGGTTTCCTACTTATAAATATAATTTAATTTTCATATAAGGTTCAAAAATGAAATGTTTAAATTGCTCATATAATTTTCACATGATATTTGAAGAAATAAAGATTAGAATAAATCCATTTTAAATATGGATTTACCAAGCTCCTATTATTTTCATTTTTAACTTTTACGTAATTCATTAAAAAAAAATGAACATGTATTATATATAATGATTAAAGATTTTGTATCTTAATTTTTTAACATTTATAAAAATATTTTTTCAAAT